>JAVTVY010003708.1:0-39997 GCA_036873755.1 Hanleya hanleyi | reverse complement strand
GTCAGGTTGACATGACTGGTACCGTACCACATTTGTCGAACTGTGAAAACACGTGGTATCGAAAGTAAACACACTTGTCGGGCCGTCGTGTGACAGACAGAATGCGGAGACGACTGCGACAGTGTGTGCAAATTGTGTTGTAGACCTACTACTTCCTATATGAGCGCATGAACGATGTTGAGTGGAGATTTTGTTGTTTTTCTGACAGCCGAACATAACAACAACTGCAAGTTACAACTCCGGGAAAAAGTCCTCCTGATAATATTAGGCCAACCACTTACAGGCAGGTTTCGTCTGACAGGCAAAGGCAATCGTTAGGATACCGGTATTCCTGTATATTGCAGAAAGAAACAAATGTGAAATCCAAACGATATAACAGGTTGGGTTTAATAGCTCATATGGGCTACTATTACTGTACTATAACTAAGTTGGATTACATTATCTCATTTCGGGTATAGTGCATCGTAAAGTTATGCCATTCTGTTTATTGTTTGTTCAACTAAGTTTGAATGATACCAATGTGATACGCAGCAACATGTTTTATAAAAAAAAAGGAACATGAAACAAGATAATCTCCGAAACAAGATAATCTCAGAAAAAAATTAATTGTAATTGTCACAAGGTAACAATGGCTGAAGTATTAATAGCAGAGCTTTGGATACTAAATTTGCTACTAATGACTGACTCTAGTCGGAATATCAAACTTTACAATAGCAGTGTGAATTATATAGGTGTTAGTGTTTATCTTTCATTAGTGATTATCTAGTCAGATGTTGATAATTGTTCATATATGTGATATTAAAAACTTGAATTTGAACCCTGTGGTGTTTGCTTAATTTCTGTGTACATACCCTCCAATAATTTAACCACAGGTGCTCTTCTAATCTGCAACAATTCTCTTTAAATATTAACTCTTTTTCAACTCCTAACTCTATCTTTCATTGTAATCAACAGCAGGGGGTGGGGCTCGGGCGAAGTGTGAAGCCCCCCCAAACTATTCCAATCGCCCCCTGCTGCTTAATCAGTTAATTCTGGGCAGCTGTCCCTAAATATATGCCTTTTGTCCTGCAGATGTCACCTGCAATAGTTCTTGTGGTTGAATTATGGAAATGTAAAAATTATGTGCACAGCAGCATATCTGTGAAGAAACAAGACAAATAATGTTCCTTGTCTAAAATATTTCTTCTTTAGTCCTTAGTGTGGTTCTTATCATTAAGTCTGTAATGCGGATACAGAAGTATTCTTAAAGCATGTCTGCTGAAGGAAAACGCCATCCACTGCAAAGTATACATATAATAATAATCTTTATTTCATGAGGAAATCATGCCTGGTGGAAAAGCACACTTGTGATCCTGAAAAAGAAAAAGAAACATGTATTAAAAGTATCAAATTAATATGAAATTAAATAATTGTTGGTGGGTGGGTGGTTTGGAAAGTCAGTGAATATATACGGTGGGTGCTTGGTGAAAAATTTTGTGGCGTTAAGCCGTTTTTTAGAAAATTAATCATTGTTGGGGGGTTGTTGGTAAATTTCATAAAGGCATCCGGTAGGTTCTGGGGGTATAAATAAAATCATGTCGGTAGGTGGTGGGTGTTTTTTGGAAGTGCCTTCAAAGCCCCCCCCACACTTTTTACTGGAATAGCCCTTAAAAAAAATGAGTTTTTTAATTCATGGGATGAAAACTGTCAAAAAATTACTTTTTGCAGACATTCGGGCGTGCTGAAAGAACTGAGTTAGTTCTGTTGAATTTGGAAACTGAGTAGATGATTTTTTTTTATCAAGAATAACCCCTGTTCCGCCAATGAAGCAATAAAATTTTTTTGCTCAATGTCTGCTCAGAGTTGTTTCCCCTCTTCATAGCAACTAGACCACGCCTCTTATGAACGGCTGGCTGACGCCATGTTTTATATCGGGCTTCATGCTCTGCGAAGTTCATTTGGATGTGAAAGATTTCAGTTACAAAAAACTCAAACTTCAGCACAATGAACTCAAATAAGGGACAGATTTTGCGACTTTTTGACTAGATGAAAACGGTGATACAGCTCCCGATTTTACGATCTCGATTTTGGGTGAATAACGGTTTGCTCATGGACTGACGAAGAAAACCGGTAGGCCTACGTCGTCGTGATTTTATAGTTGCAATTCATTCGCAAAATAAGGTTTATGGACCTAATTAATGCCATTAAAAACAAAACACACGAGCAAATGAAAAATAAATAGTGGACAGACAAGAATATAAACATTTTACGACATGTATTTCCTCAAACATCGTTCGCGTATTCCTTTCGCGAAAGGTTCAATTCTGACATTTTCTCGCGAAAGGTATGGCGAGAGGTACTGGCGAATCGTTCGCGAACGGTTCGCGACATTTTTCGGCTATCCTTCGCGAATTTGACCAGTTTAATTCTTGGGTGTACTGTATATCGTGGAAAATTCGCGGCGAATACAAGCTAACTTTTCTTCTAAACATTACAAGAAGAACGAAGAATATACAAAAACGTTTATATTTTCATGATCCTATAATACTCGAAATGAAAACTATTTATTTAGATTTGTATTTTTTGGATGCATTTTCAATGAAAGTTATTAAAACGTTTTGTGTCGGTGCATATATATCGCGAAAAATTCCCGTCGAATCGACACCATGCATCTTTCATGGTAAACTTCTCGTCGTGAGGTGAAAGAAATGTGTAGCAAAAGATATATTTTTGAAACGGGTATCTGTACAGGTTTAAAAAAACTAAACAGAATCAAATATCGAAGAGATACAGGCAGAGTTATCAAGTGCTGGTTACCATCTCCGGCGTATCTCCCGTCATATTTTCGCGGAATGTAGGCCGTGCCCACTGCCCTATAGGACTAGGTTTAAAGATTGCTAGAATGTCAATTCACTGATCATATGTCATAAGAATATTTTTTAATGCAATGCATGAATATCAGTTCTGTGTCTAATGTATCGCATCCATAAATTTCCTCCGATATATAACGCTAAATCACGACTATAAATGTGAGCCGTCTTAGGCCATTGCCTATTAATTTGCATGTTAATCGAGTTGTCTCCCTTCATATCAAGAACTTTCTGCAATCAAGTTTGCGCGTGCAACACCGGAAGTGGAGCCCGATTGTAAACATTAGCAACCCATGTATTGAGAGAGAAGAGACGAAAATTGCACCTCTGTTCAAACCAACTGATTTCTTATCTGCTTGACTTAGGCATTGAAATGACGTCATCAGAAGTATCTGTTTGACTTTGTGGCCAATCTTTATGTATAGAATGGTCGTTGCCCTTGGTTCTGGTGTCCAAAGCTGAAAGTTGATGTGCATAACGTGACACAAATACGGTTGTTTGGAAATGGAAGCAGAGTTGTTGCCCTTCAATTTGTTATCTTTAACGTGGGGAGGGGCTTCTGGGATTTCGTTGCAGAAACTTGCAAACAAGGTGCGTTTTTACACGTTTCAACAAACTTTTCTGAATAAATGACGCTCTGTTTTACATTTATAGACGATCTTCATATAACTAGCATCTTTTTTAGTAATAAACACCAAACTCACGTGAAATAATTAATCAAATGATACGTGTTAGTTGGAGTAAGCCGTGTCTAGTTTGATTTTTCGACACTTGGCTCCAAATTGTTTAAAAAAATGATCAAACCTCCGATGGTTTCTCGGAACGTATATATCCGGAGTCGACACTGGGAACTTGACAGTCGAGCAATGTGTATACACGGAGTTGACAGGACAACGGTTAAGAAGGGTGTACCGACATTATCCCCCAACAACAGTTTCCCCAGTGACATTTTCCCCACCGACATTTTCCCCCACGACAGTATCCCCACACAACATTTCCCCCAGGCGACATTTTCCCCACCCTAATATTACGCGCTGTAATAATTACGATCTGCCGACAATCGTAGTCGCGGTCATTTCTCCACCGTGAATTTTTTTTAAAGTTTGCACGTAGGAGAGTTCCAGGAATTCAAGGGAGATTACTTTTTAGTTGAACATCGGCAGATGTATGCAAACGTGCCTTCTTTTCAGCCATAATAAATAAGAATAGATTATCAATATCATGTTGTTATGATCTTTTTTCTGACTGTTATATATTTCTTGACACGGTCTTATGTAGGCCTACCGACCGCATCAAATTTGAATTCCAATGAACGGGTCGCACTAAATACAGACCGGTACAGACCGATACAGACCGATACTTATAAAGGACAGACCGATACTAAAAACATACAGACCGATACCTATATATCATAGATTACGGTCTCTAGAAGACATAATTGGTAATTTGTGGTATTTTCTCATGAAAACAAGCTGTTGAAAGCGTAAAACGGTGTGGCAATCAGCTTCCCGCTAGGCCCTATGGAGAGCGGCACATGGCCGATTCGCCCGCCTGGGTCGCCCAGCACCTTCCATGCACCTACTCTCCCAGCAGACCGGTTCGGCTGGTGTGTTTATGCAAGAGCGGTAGATACTGCGATAGATTCCACAAATTAGGTAACGATTTGGTGTAAGACTCACGAAATATAATTGACAAAGGATCTACTGCAAGTTGTATTGTCAGTCTTTTGTCCACGATATTACCTTTTCAATGGTAGGTCTTACACCAAAGCCTTGCAAATTAGAACGAAGAGCTCGCTTTTCATAAGCAGCAGTGATACCATTATTAATATGATGTTATTATACAACGTTGAGACCCAGTATTGTATGAAATTTATTAGACACGAAGTGACAAATTACGGTACATGAAGTGACAGATGGCAATAAAAATCTATATTTATGAGCGGAGAATGGAATATTGGAACAATATTTCGAACAGATCGTTTCCATTTCATTTATTCCAAAACATTTGATATGGTGGGAATGAACATGCGGACAATAGTACGCTAAATAAGCATTGAGAAAATAAGTTTAAACTTTTTGTTCGCGGCCCATCAACGCAGTTTATTCCTATTTCACATTTCTGCGTTATCATGATTTTTTCTATTACAATAATGCATATGAAAATACATGTTAATGAATGTTTAAATCATCAAGATGTTGAAGCTATATATTATTGACAAAAATGAAATTAAATTTCAGCGTGTCCAGGCGAAAAAAAACTTATGGCATTCTTGAAACAAACCAACAAGGGCATTTTTATTTTGTATTCTTAGTATCGAAAAGCCATGGAGACATGGGGCTCACTCTCGTCAGACAAACAATGAATTTGATTACGAGGCCATCAGTGTTTACGGTCAATTACTTACCACAATTTGCTCTTTATATACTACTGCCGGGCGAGTCGGGTTGGTGCGCTGGGCGAGTCTGGCGGGCGAATCGACCGTGCGATTCGGCCGTGCGACGCGCTTCCTAACGTAACGGGCGCAGCTAATTGCGATACCATTTTTGCGCTATAAACAATCGTTTTTTATGAGAAAATCCCACAAAGTACCAATTATGTATTTTAGAAGTCGTAATCCATGATACATAGGTATCGGTCTGTATGTTTTTAGTATCGGTTAGTCTCGGTCTGTATCGGTCTGCAATTAGGGTGCCCGCAATGAACTATCGTGTTATTTCGTCAATTTCCGGCAAGGCTATATATATTCTGTGCCTATAAAGTGGATAATCAATACTTTTGAGTAGATTTTGTTTTGTGATAATGTATTGTTTGAAAGTTCAGTTTTGGGCCCCCAAACAAGAACTGTTTTAAACTTATTTGTGAGTCCATGGCAGGACTTGCCATGACAGTGACAGGAAGCATGCAACAGTTCAACTAATCTCCTGGAGCCGTCTGCTCTCCTAGATCAGAATAGACTGCTCACCTCAAATTTATTCCAGGTAAGAAGCATCTTCTTCATGGCAATGACATAAACTGGTGGTACTGACTATATCCTCCTTTCGATTGCTGGCTGAGAAAGTCCCTCTGCATCGGCAAAGTATAGATCATTACTGTAAATTTATCTTTGAAATTCGCCATTTTTCAGATTCTCAGTTGATGGAGAGTTGAAATACTTGGCAGATGTGCAGGAATTAATTCGTCCGGAGAGGAACACATTGACAGTGAGCTTCGAAGATGTGGAGAAATACAACCAACAACTGGCTACCACAGTCCTTGAGGAGTACTACAGGTGAACCACCTTGCATCATGCATGACAGAGCTAAGGCTCTTTAATATAACCCTCTTTTTGCTATCCTCTTCTTCGTGACAGAGAAAGTTGGGGTGGGTGGGAGTATAGATTCCATTGTTATCACATAGCAAGTTGAAAATATTGCAATATTAGGATTGAAACTTACATGTAAAGCCACAAACATGATTTCTCATCTGTATATTTGGTGCACATTTCATGGAATAATTCATAGTGCTACACACAAAATAGGCTGTACATCGCTTTGCAAATTATAAAAATGCCATTGAATTCATGCCAGCAAAATGTGACACTTTGGTTTTCCTCTGAGTAGACAACCGAAATATACTATATATTTTTTACTTTCAGAGTATATCCATATTTGTGTCGTGCCGTACGGAACTTTGCCCGAGATAGAGGACAAATCCCACCTTCTAAAGAGTTCTACGTCAGCTTCACAGATGTACCAACTAGACTAAAGTAGGTAGATCGAAAGATGGGCCTAAAAGGCCTGAAAGAATTTACCAGCTATTTAAGGTGATCAGTAGAACAAATGTTTGGGATATAGTGATATAAAAGGATAGAGAATTATGACCATTGATAATTGGTAATCAGATTTGACCGTTTAGATATTCTTTTCATTGCTGCATTTCATGTTGACAGAATTGACCTTAATTCATACATCAATTTATTATATACTTGGTGATGAAATTTATCAATCGAATAAAAGCAATATTTTTGCTGTGATGATATGGCAAATGACGTCACAGCGCACAAATACATATCACCGTGGACCAGAGTTCGAATTTGGCACCTGTCCGTCAGTCCGAGACTGGTAAAAAATCAAACGGACTGGTGTGAGTGACTGAACAACAAGTCCGTCGGACTGGTAACAAAAAAGCTCTCAGTTCACTGTGTAAACTATTTCTCTGGATATCTCCGCACAATTTGTAAAGAATGAAAAACGAAATATGTCTGTTTTCGGTTACCCGACCGAGTCTAAATAAATCGTGCGAGTCTAAAAACATTTTCAGCAAATTCCAACGAAATCACGACCACGGCCGCGTTTTACGACAACAACAACAACCGTAAAGCGGTGCGAGCAAAGTCAGCATACCGTAAAGTGTGATTGTAATGCAGCATGGCAAAGCAGGTTGGCGATTTTTTCAGAAAATAAAGCACCCACTTCCAGGTCGGGAATCGAGAAATCAGCAACATGATTAGGCTTCACACCTGATCATGTTTACCAGGACAATTTTAAACATATTCTCCATCAACTTCGAAAGAAATCTACTGATTTTTTGGCTTGAAATGGTGTTTGTTGAAGCAGTGTTTCGCGACGACACGTGCAGTCAAAGTCGCCGTCAAAGTCTAGCCGACAGGGTTTATCGTCTGTGATTATCTTCACACGCGCTCAAGAAATTCAACAAATGCACAATTATTAATTTCTTATTTTGTAGCATGACCATCTCAGAGAACAAAATATTCATGATGACATGTTCCCAGATCACCTTTTATCAGAAGTTCATAATTGTCTAGACAATTATGAACTTCTGCTATTTTTATTTAATATTAACGGACTAGTAAAAATATTTGCGGACTGATTACATTTTTGGCTCACCAGTCCGGTGGACTGGTTCAAATTTTTCTTAAATTCGAACACTGTGGACACAGTGATAAGGCAATTGACTGAACTTCCACACAGTTTATGCACCAAAGAAAAACAAGCTAAATATTTTGGAAGGATTTGTATGTTATATGCGTTATGATGACCAGATTATGACGGGAAATAAAACACAAATAGGCATAAATTGAATAAGAAATACCCGGAAAGGCGACAATAGGTCAGCTGATCACGTACGTGTGCACCTACGCAAGCCCGTGTACAGCGACAGTGACAGTGCAGAGTGCAACACGAACTAGCGCTGAAAATAAAACTTATTCCTCAGTTGAAGGCTCAAAATTGGAGTCATATCATGAAAATGTCGCACCAAAGTTGATGAGAAAACATGAAAAACAACTTAATTCAACGACCGTGAACTCTTGTCAGTGAGTACTCATTCAGAATCGGACAAAATCACAATGATAACTCTGTAGGCCTACAACACCATCGAACTCCACACAACAACAGCAACCACGCACGACTGGTAAATCTAAATCTGGCTATAACTTATCGTAGCCATTCGATTTTGCTATATCAAAATTGTGCTATTTGTTTAGACATGAATGAAATCAAGGGCGAATGCAGATTATTTTTTAAATGAGAGTATTCTGTGCAAAAACAAAGTTGAGTTGAACCAGGGAGGTCAACGAGAAACCAGCGAGACAGTCCTGCCTGAGTGTAGAAAGCAAGACAAGCCAGACTCGACACAGAATCGACCGTGCTTTTTTGGGGGGGGGGGGGAGTTGGCTGATGGGTCGGCATGAAAATCGTTTATTCGGAAGATAAAGTTAATAGATTTCATGGGATCTGCTGGATGTCATCGATACTAAAGTACACAATACCCGACTGAAAGAAATTCGCTTGCTGGTGAACCGTAGCATGTGCGATTTGTTGACAGCAAAGTACTCCGCGAGTGACGTCAGAGCGAAAATAATCAATGTTTCAGTGTATCTTCAGTCGAAAAGCTCTACAAAATCTGAATTATTTTAATGTTTTGAAACGTCCAGAATAAAGTACATGTAGTACCGGTACAACAGTAGTATATAATAAAAAGAAAAACAATTGTTTCTTGACGAATACCATGAATATTTCATCTCGATGAAATATTTATGGTATTCGTCAAGAAACAGTTGATATCCTCTATATATCTGTATGGGTTTGTACTTGAATGATTTCAGAGTTCGAGAGCTTACCACTATTAAGATTGGAACATTATTACGGATAACGGGCCAAGTTGTCAGAACCCACCCGGTACATCCGGAACTGGTCAGTGGAACATTCATGTGCCTCGACTGTCGAACCGTTATCAAAGATGTGGAGCAACAGTTTAAATATACACAGGTACAGTGTGCGATAAAACAACGATGTTGCCAAATATCTTGAGAAATCTGTAATTATTAAAAATATAAGTACATGTAGTGTAATAAAATAAGAAAATATATGCCAAGTGTCCTGCTTTTCTTGATACACATCTTTATGAATTAAAACCTAGAAATTACAGGGATGAGATTACTCTGACAGTGGGGAAAGTGATTTCAGTCTTTTTTGTTGAAAAGACAGATTTAAAATATTTCTGCTTTCCTTTCCAAACATTAAGATTTTGCCTTTTCTTTAAGAGGATGGGAACATTTTTCTGTGTTTTTCAGGTGGTTTTTCATGTTTTCGATGTCTTTTGACTTGAGCAATATACATGTACAAGCTGTCTTTTCTCAATTTCAGCCATCAATTTGCAGGAATCCTGTATGTAATAATAGATCCAGATTTATGTTGGACGTTAACAAGTCCAAATTTGTGGATTTTCAAAAAGTGCGCATCCAGGAAACACAGGCTGAATTACCTCGGGGTAGCATACCAAGAAGGTAAATATACCACACGAAAAATTTGGAGTGAGTACTGTTCACTTCATGAAACCCTATAACTGTGTTATGCACGGAAACTGCATGGTGGGTTCCACTTAAGTGAAACATCATGCTGTACCAACCAACCTTGATGACGATCAGTCAACTCCATGCTGACCTGTTATTGAACAGTTGTGTTTTGGACAGATGAAATTTGTTCTACAGATTAGTGATGTGTGGTTGGCTGCTTGACTGGCTGATGGGTGTCCACAATCCACATTCAGGTTTCGTGTTACAATTTCATGTTAAAGTTTTGGACTTCAACCTTTCCTGCCCCCAGCTTCTCGGTCTCACCCTATGTCTCCTGAACTACACCCAGTCTGCCCCCAATCCCTCAAATGTTTCTGTAGCTACATCATGCTACAATTACTCAGCCCATCCACAACCCTCGAAATCATATCCCCACCCCAAGGGCACCAAGGTCAACCCTCTATCTCCTAAACTAAGCTCGCCCAAACCTCTACCCTCATATGTTCCAGCATCACCCCGATCCCACACACTTACATATTCCGAGAGCTCACATCATGCTACACTTTTTCGACCATTCCACTATCCTCGGAGGCATGTCCCCATACTTGGGGGCGGCACTAAACACCACCCACTATCTCCTAAACTATACCTCGCCCTATATTCCGAGAGCTTACATCATGCTAAATTTATTCAACTCGTTTAAATTTGAATCTGGAATATTTTTTTTAGCTCAAATTTTCATATTTTATATTTTGTTTAATTCTTTCGAAATTTTTCTCGAAATTTTTATTCCTTTGTTTTAATATTTGTAAATCTTTTTATTTTATTTTTTTAATTTATTTTTTCAATCAATTGCTCTGAATGCAATGTTGGTGTAATTCTGCCACCAGGACATTTCAATTCCCAGGATTGAAAATTACATTGGGATTTACTGTTCTCTTCAAAGAATACCACAATTGTCTGGTTTAATTTTATAGTGTGGAGATTGTTCTGCGAGCAGAGGCGGTGGAAACGGCACAGGCAGGAGACAAGTGTGATTTTACAGGAACTCTAATAGTGGTCCCAGACATTAGCCAGATTTCACAACCAGGTATGTATGAAAACATGATTACAAGTTGAATATTATTCCAGAGCTTTTGGTCATTATTCCGGAGCTAAATCTTTGTAAAACAGTGAAAGCCCTTCCAACTATAAAATAGACACCCTTTGAAGAATGGGTGTATTTGGTCATGGAAAATAATACAAAAATGTGGAATATTTGTTTTTATGATCTTTGGCAAGGGCAACCCTGTCTTTAGGTACACTGTAGTTAAAGATAAATGAATATGCAGGGCAAACATGCACTGAGGCCTACTTATTTTTATTCCAATGTGGGAACAGTTAATATAAAAATATACTTTTAAATATTATCAACTTTTCACACCGTAACAGGGGCCAGATCAGAAACATCTGCACGCTTGAAAGGAAATGAGGGATATGAGACAGAAGGGGTACGAGGATTGAAGGCTTTGGGTGTGAGGGATTTGACCTATAAACTTGCCTTCCTTGCCTGTACTGTGGGTGCAAGTAACAGGAGGGTAAGTATTGGCAGAGAAAGTTAGCTTGTCAGTGCTTCCATTTGGAGGGGCGTGATCACACTCTTTCGCAGACCTCTCAGAAGTTTAAAATTTCCCAAAGAGTGAGATTTAGCGACTATCCTAGCACTTAAGGCAAGGGTCCAGGGGTCGCCTAGGCCCCGGAAGCTCTGGGGTTCAAGATGGCTGGAGACGCGTTCTGGCCAATTTTAGAGGAATAAAATCATAAATCATCACTTAGTTTTTTACTCATTTTTTATACGCCCGCAAAAGGCGGATGTATTATGTGATGGCGGTTTCCGTCCGTCTGTCTGTCCGTCCGTCTGTCTGTTTGTCTGTCCGTCCCTCGTGTCCGGTCTATATCTGGGACAGTTTTCTATCTACAGTTCTAATTTTTGGTGAGTGGATACCCTACGGGGAGATGATGTGTCGCGTACCAAAATGGAGGCTGAGGTTAAAGGTCACTGGCCTAAAAAACAAGAAATCACTGAAGTGTTCGTGTCCGGTCTATATCTGTGAATGTTTTCTATCCACATTTGCAATTTTTCGTGAGTGGATACACTAGGTGGAGACGATGTGTCGCGTACCAAAATTGAGGTCGAGGTCAGAGGTCAAAGGTCACTGTTGCCTAAAATCAGGAAATCTTTGATCATTGACAGCTTTCTATCTACAGTTCTAATTTTTGGTGAATGGAGGCCCCAGGGGGGAATGATGTCTTGCATACCAAATGTAGATCGAGTTCAGAGGTCAAAGGTCAGTGTGACAGAAAAATAAGGAAATTGTGAGTGGATTCAATAGGGGGAAATGAAGTGTCGCATACCACAATATAGGTCACGGTCGAAGGTCAAAGGTCACTGTGACCCCAAAATCAGGAAATTATTAAAAATATTTTTTTTTTGTATCAGTAGATACATTAGGTGGACACGATGTGTCACCAACCAAAATGTAGGTCAAATGTCAAGGTCACTGACCCCAAAATTGTGAAATTGTTAAAAATCATGATTTTTTGAGTCCATTGAGAAATTACGGGGAGCCGTTTCGTCATGTACTGAAATTTAGATCCAGGTCAATAGTCGAGGTCACTGTGACCCCAGAATCAAGGTCAAAGTTCAGTGTGACCTAAAAATCAGGAAATCATTAAAAACTACTAATTTTTTGTAAGTGGATTCAATAGGGAAAAATGAAGTATCGCATACCAAAAATTAGGTCAAGGTCAAAGGTCAAAGATCACTGTGACCCCAAAATCAGGAAATTATTAACAATAACATGTTTTTATGTCAATAGATACATTAGGGGGACACGGATGGTCACTGTGACCCCAAAATTGTTTAAAATCCTGATTTTTTGTGTCCATTGAGAAATTACGGGGAGACGATTTGTCATCTACCAAAATTTAGGTCAAGGTCAATAGTCAAGGTCACTGTGACTCCAGAATCAAGAAATCTTTGAATCTATTTTTTTTTTGTGTCAGTATACATTAGGGGGACATGATGTAGCCCATACCAAATTTTTTGTGTCCATTGATACATTGAGGGAAGACGATGTGTCGTGTACCAAAATTTAGGTCATGGTTGAAGGTCGAGGTCACTGATCTCAAAATCAGGAAATCATTAAAAAATAACTTTTTTTCTGCCAGTACGGTAATTCCCCTATAATTCAATCGCAGGAAGTTAGTTTTCAACTCTGTTATTCAAACAGAGAGAAAAAGTAACATTCCTATTCTTCATCTGAATTGAAGTAAAGTTATATAATGACAAAATGTGACACTTTGTAGCTGGTACCATGAAGAATATTCCAGGTATATGCCATTTTTGCAGCACTTCCGGTGATCGAATTATTAGGGGAATTTCCGTAGATACATTAGGGGGACATGTGTTACATATCAAAATGTGGGTCAACGGTCAAGGTCGCTGTGACCCCAAAATCAAGAAATCGTTAAAAGTCACATTTTCATATGCCTGTCGAAGACGAAGTCGTGTAATGCGATATTGCGTTCTGCCCATTCATCCATTATTGTTATCGTCTCAGTTACTGGGTCCCCTGGACCTGTTGAGATTGATTTGAATAAATAAAAATAAATAAATAACATTTGTCCATGCGATATCTCTAGTTTCAAGGTATGGAATGGTACCAAACCTTGAGTATACATTACTCACATTGCAGAGAGGAGCCATACATTTTGTGATCAATTTGTCCAAGGTCAAGGTCACAGTTCTTCAAAGCTGGATCAAGTTTAGCTGACCATATGTGTTAGGTTGGAATATTCTCTCCCCTACATGTATATAGCATTCGTCCTGTGAAGTTGTCTCCCATATTTGAATCAGCTACATTTAGTTAAACTGTTGTGAAATAAAAATCATACATTTACTAATTTAACGGGGAACTTTATTCCTGTTTATTAATCAAGAACAAAGGTTTACTTCATCAGTTTCTTCCTTCATGAAAAATTCTTTCATCTAAGAGGAACCCATCATTTGCAGGAAAACTACTATTTTCTTGTGTTTGACTATTGTCGATTTCAGTGTGGGATACAGTTCAGACCAGCTTAATCTTCCAATTAGTGAACAGCGTTTACGCACCGATAGTGCGCCAACGTGCTGGCCTAATCACCAAGACTTATTACACCCCCCATGATGTGACCATTGCCGCCACGCGCCGGTAGAATATAGTTCGGTCAAACCACTGAACCATTGTGAGCATGTCGGCGGTAAACAAAGGCTCCCCGTTGGCGCGCTAACAGCCGTCACCGCTTAAAACTGAATTGTTTTCAAAGAGTTCCCCTCTGGCGGTGTACGGCAAGAACACAATCTATTCTACAGTTTAAATTACTGGCTAAGTAATTAAAAAATATATAGAAGATTTGACTTCTTCAATAAGAATGCTGTAAATGTTTATCTATCATTTTTTGTTTGCGCTCCAAGGAAACTCGGCCGTCTTGTGAACATTCGGTTGAGACTACGAATAATCTTCATTAACAAAAAGTTTCGCCAAAGATAGCTTAAAGTATGCCTAAATATATTATCAGAATTCATAAAACGTTGGTGTGTGCAAATTGCGAAGGCCGCCTCCTCTTTCAGAACGGCCAGTAAAACGGTTGAACGTAACATTTCAAATGAATACAGCTTCGTATAAATTCAGACACACGGGCGAGTCGAGATCATAATCGGGGCAACATGCAGTGCTCGGTCAGACTAGTGGTCTCTTTGGCTTGTCTTGTTACAACCGCCTAACCAAAATATACAAAGAAACTCGAAAGATCAATTAGCCCCTTACAGAGAATGACAAATACTCCAATTGTATATGCTCTTTATTCGTTACCGCCCGACTGTTAAAGGTTGCACACGAAATAATATATAACTTCCGATGAGGAAATAAGAATTAACAAGTATTTATGGCCCACACATCCATCGTTCCAGCTAAATAACAAAAACGACACAATAACAGAGATTTCTACCTAAACAATAAGTTAATGCCATTTCATTTCTTTTCAAACGAGACGCAGACGCGCATTTTGTTGGACGAAAGCGGGATATCGCTTTACCCCGTCAGAGAGAGAATGCACTGTTATGTTTATATTCTCCACTTGTTTACGCCAAACTTAACGAGATGATTAATCTTTACAGTGTTGTTTTCTTGCTGACAATATAACATCCGTTATACTGTTCGACAGGAAGTATACATTAACACATATGAAATGTAGGTCTTGATGTAGGAGTCTGGATTTTCACCAGTGTTATTGCAGCAGTCTTTCGTTTTTACCCCTCGGGCAGATTCTGCCTGAGCGGTATTGTCGTTGCCTCCGTCGTCTGTCCGTCCGTCTGTCCGTCTGTCCATCATATCCTTGTAAACACATTATCTCAAAAAGTCCTTCACTTACAACAATGAAACTTCATACAGTTGTTTAATACAGCCAGTACCAGAAGCCTATTGAAAGTCGGTGCCATTGGATGTGTTTTTAGGGGTTATGCCCCTTTATACATGTCTGGCTGTTTTTATCCTTGTAAACACATTATCTCAAAAAGTCCTTCACTCACAACAATGAAACTTCATACAGTTGTTTAATGCAGCTAGTACCAGAACCCTATTCAAAGTCGGTGTAATCGGATGTGTTTTTCAGGAGTTATGCCCCTTTATACATGTCTGTTGGTCCATATCCTTGTAAACACATTATCTCAAAAAGTCCTTCACTCACAACAATGAAACTTCATACAGTTGTTTAATACAACCAGTACCAGAAGCCTATTGAAAGTCGGTGCCATTGGATGTGTTTTTCAGAAGTTATGCCCCTTTATACATGTCTGTCTGTTTTTATCCATGTCTGTCTGTTTTTATCCTTGTAAACACATTATCTCAAAAAGTCCTTCACTCACAACAATGAAACTTCATACAGTTGTTTAATACAGCCAGTACCAGAAGCCTATTGAAAGTCGGTGCCATGGGATGTGTTTTTCAGGAGTCTGTTTTTATCCTTGTAAACACATTATCTCAAAAAGTCCTTCACTCACAACAATGAAACTTAATTCATACAGTTGTTTAATACAGCCAGTACCAGAAGCCTATTGAAAGTCGGTGTAATCGGATGTGTTTTTCAGGAGTTCTGCCCCTTTATACGTGTCTGTTGGTCCATATCCTTGTAAACACATTATCTCAAAAAATCCTTCACTCACAACAATGAAACTTCATACAGTTGTTTAATACAGCCAGTACCAGAAGCCTATTGAAAGTCGGTGCCATGGGATGTGTTTTTCAGGAGTTCACACAAACCTGTGTGGATTGCTGTGAATAGACAGTAACCGTTCGACTACATCTACTATAGGTAATCACTGCTCTATTGCTATATTGTTTTGTCTGTCTATGATCTATATCATACAGGTAAAATTATGCCCACCCCAAATATGTGAGTTGTTGGGGTCAGAAACATTATTTCTACAATTGCTCTGGGCCCGACCCGAGGGGTCCCGATGGCGACAGCCACATGTTTGAAAATAGCTGGAGTGCTTTTAATCACACTCCTAAAGTTTGAAAAATGATTTTAAGGAGTGTGATATCACACCCCTCCAGGTTACAACTTAGGGAGGCTTACAATTGGCGAGTGCTATTGTTCACACTCCTGAGCTAATTTTCAGGAGTGTGATGGAGTGTGATCACACTCACACTCCTCAAAAACGAATGACTGTTGCAGGTGTGGCCCCCTAGGACCAGTATTTATTATACTGCATGAATAACCTGCGATGATATACGTACATGTACTCAAGTGAAATCGTATTGAACTGCCGTCGACTGTACTGTTTTCATAGTAATATGGATTATAACTTAAAGTGAAAGATTTTCCCATCAGTCGGTCTTCTTCCTGCCAAATCATACTGTCGGTTCAGTAAAATATAACTTCTGCACAGTAATATGTTGCAAGATTTCAAACACGTGCTCTCATTTTCCCGTGAAAAGCCACGTGGGGTCAAACTGGTCGCGCGGGGCTATATTAAGCATGTTCAGACAGCATCCAACACTTGTACCAAAGTTCGTCTGGATAGCTGGGTTGTGGGTAGATGCCAGATTTCATGAGGGTTGATCTATTTCACAGAGGAGTGAGTTCTGTTTTATTGGTGACAAATCCTCCGAAAGGGATTACCAGACTTCAATCAAATCAATCAACCGATTTCTAGTAAAAAGGTACGGGTATTACATAATTCGTTTCATCGGCGGGTTCTTGTCCCACTGATTAAATATTTATACACTGCCAGTGGTTATTCTAGCCCAAAATCTTTCATCTACTCAATTTGAGAATTTCACAAAACTCAATTTTTCGGCGCGCCAATAATCGAAAAAACTCAATATTTCCATGGTTTTCATAGTTTCGGCTCAGAAACTCAATTATGCAAACATTTTCGTAGGGATAACTGAAAACAAATTTCAAACCCACAGTTGAAAATTACACATCCATTATACACGTCCGCCTAAGCCTGCGAATATTTTTTTCACTGGTGACCGACGCTTTGGCAGGCATCAATAACTTAGTATCTAACATTTGGAATGTGTTGCCCTGACAAAGATAGTATCTGGCTTGGTACTCAGTACTACAAAAGGTAGCTGTTTTTTTTCCAGGAATAGTTGTTTATAATTGTTAGCTAACATGAAATAAATATGACTGCATGATTAACTTTGTCGAATTTCTGTATACAAGATTTAGTTTTTACCTAGAAGAAAAAACAGTACGATGTTTATCAAGTATTCTGTTTGAAAATCCAATCAAATGGTACTATGCCTTTCAGTTATACTTAAAAGAGAATCAACAACCGAAGATTGTTGATTTTATGACCTTGAAAATGGTAATTTTTCATTGAGAGGAGATCGTCAGATACATTTCGTTGTTGTTGTTGCAAAGCCCGGGCCACTCAATTTCCGTGTCTAATTTCTTTGCCAACGGTTTTGCAGTTCATTAGTTATTGCAGTGAAAGCATTCTTATATTTTGTACATTAATGTCTATAGTGCACAAGTTTATTCTGTTTTGAGTGGTAGCTAGCTGTAAAATAACAGATCAACATCGTTTGAAGCAACAATTTTGCCTGGCAAACGATCCTGTCAGAGTGAATCTTGCAGCGCAATTACTGATGATGTCAGCAATATTGCAAAGATGGTATTTGGCAATCTTCTTAACGCTATATTTCATTGGATGATAATGAGCTGCCTGTCCAATGAATGAGCGCGATACTGCCCAACACTCTCCTATCAAAGGTTCTCCTATGCACCATTCGTTCAAATTGTCAGTATCACCTTTGTGCGGAGAGTCACAGTGCGCCAGTAAACAACAACAACGAAAACAGACGTCGGATCGCGAACTCGGGACAAGATTCAAGATTAAAATAAGTTTATTTAGATACAAATACACAATGATATGGGCGAGGAAATATCAGTAAACTCAAATTTTTTTCGCGCGCAAGCGCGCCCAATATCGAAAATTAAAAGAAACTGAATTTGTCGAGGGAAAACTCAATTTACAAAATCCTCTAAAACTCAATTTTCAAAATTTCTCATCGGCATTACCACGATGAGAAATCGGCTAGAAAAACCCCTGCACTGCATAACCCGGTAGTAAAATCCCGGGCATTTACTCTTGAATGGTCAAAATTAACACAATTTGCAAGAATTTTTGAATATATAAAAACGAATGACTTGAACTTGCGCATCTGTATGAGAAGCGGCCGTAAGATGAAACTTCCAATAAACAAATACCCATTCTTTAATACCAGAAACGCTATTCCGTGAGACGCGCAAGTCTGGGTCAACTTTGAAAGCAGGTGTCCGACGAAGCACAAATTACAATCCATTTTGCAAGCAGTGTTTATGATTAAAATAAATCTTAAATCTATTTCCTTCTACAAATTTTTAGATGGAATGCAAATACGCTTGATCAAGGTCCTCGTGTTCGCCGGTAACACAAATTCATATACCTGATGTTATTTAATAGGTATGAATTACAGCCAGACATTCTGTGCAAACAGTTAGCTTCGTGCCGATTAATGCCACGTGGACTCCCAACTGATTTTCTTGAGCTCTGTTGCGTGAACGATCGCTCGCTAACAAAGACCTCACTAGCGGGCTCTTACTCCTGCAGCTCGCTTCCAGCCATTGTCTGACCGTGCTGATAGCGCGCGGCCTGTGTTCAATCATGTCGACGGACTACATTCAACAGAGTTAGAACAATGGCCAGCCGATAATCATGGGCATTGGCGCGCTATACCTTTGTGTTGGCGCGCTTCGTTTGCGCGCCGTTGGTGCGCCAACACTAACCTTTCAGCTGGTCTGAACTGTATGTGAGCTCTCGGCTCTTGCTTCAAGATCAACTAGTTACCAAGAGTTAAGCTCGTTTTAGTTTATCATTCAATATATCATGTTATATATGTTACATTCTCAGAAGCACAAAATTATACTCTAGCTACCAATTGGAATCAAGGCTATTAAACAACTTCGAAGTTTGGACCAATGTAAATCCAGATACATGGTCATATATTGAAGCCCCTTGGGCTCTTGTTTGGTTGTTTTGTTTGTTTTTCTGATTGTTTTGCTGATGGAAGTAAGAATATTGCTTGTATTTTTGTAAGGCCTATATGATATTTGTCACTAAATATATTGCATAGACCTTATACATGATGTATATGTGATCAAAAAAATTTAATCATCCAGCTGGGATTATTTCATCTTCATCGTTAAAATACTGGAAGTTATAGCGTCATGCAAGTCCTGACCGCGTGTCAGACATTTTGACAGCCTGGTTCCCGATACTGCGTTGTGCGTAAATATATCCAAACATCTGAGGAAATGTCGTTTTTTTTATGATCCATTGTGATGCACAGAGTCTTTTCAATGTATTGTGTTGTTACTTCAAACTTCTGTCTGGAGTATTCATCTTCAAAAACTAAATCGTGCTGCATGCCTGTGGTATGGCTCCAGCCAGTTACAAGCTGACATACAATATTGTTGAGTGGTTCAAATGTGAGCCCAACCTCTCCAACTGTCAAATCTGATGAATCACACAGTTTGACTTGAAGCAGGTTTGTGTACCTTTCCATAGACCCACTATCGGTTTATGTGTGCCATAATATATAATATAAAGATTATTTCTTCAAAATTGTCAGATTTACCACCTCGTTCTTGAAATGGAATATGGGAGCATGATTGTTCCTATTGGGCAATTTGAAGAAAATATGGTGCTATACCGAGTGCAAGGCATGATGGTTTCCGAGTGTGAAAAGCAATAGCAACCAAACATCGTGATATGACTGAAATAGTGTTGAAAGCGACGTTAAATAATATTCACTCGCTCGCTCCCTTCAGTGAGAGTGCTGCCATGTTGTGCCCAGATGCTTTCAATGGGCTTTAGGAATAAGGCACTATGTTCTGGTGCCCTCAACAGACAAAACTGCTTGGTGTGGTGTTCCATCAACATATGTCCATAGGTATCAGATCTTGGTTAACCTGTGCTACTTGTACATGCAAGTTTTGAATTTAGAAAACTTAATTAGACTCACATCAAGCTGAGGAGTGCACCGTGTAATACCTATAATATTGTGTTCTGCCAAACTCTACATGCACAGTTGGAAATTTACATGCATTTGTGCATATGTGCACTCCAAAATTCTAACCCTGACATGTACATGTTTTAGACTTTCAATCTTCAGCAGTCCATTGCTAACTTTTGGAGCCCAACTGATTGCACTGTTAGAATACCGTCCTGTGTTTTTTCTGTCCGTAGCCTGCATCATGTACTCCAAAAAATACATACTTTAAAATGGCATGAATTTTTGTAACTCTAGTTTGGTGGCAGAGACAACAGAGATGAAGAGATTACAGCAGAGACGATAAAGAAACAGATGACAGATGAGGAATGGCAGAAAGTCTATGAGATGAGTCAGGATAAAAATCTCTACCATAATCTCTGCTCCAGTCTCTTCCCCACCATTTATGGTAAGGGATGCACACTGATCCTTACCTCACACTGCATGATTGTATTCACAGAGACAACATTAGCCTTAGCTCACACTGTATGCTTGTATTCACGGAGACAATGTTAACCTTAGCTCATACTGCATGCTTGTATTCATGGGGAGACAACGTTAGCCTTAGCTCCCACTGCATGCCTGTATTCACGGGGAGACAACGTTAGCCTTACCTCACACTGCATGCTTGTATTCACGGGGAGACAATGTTAGCCTTGGCTCATGCTGCATGCTTTTATTCACGGGGAGACAACGTTAGCCTTAGCTCATGCTGCATGCTTGTATTCACGGGGAGACATTAGCTTTAGCTCACACTGCATGCTTGTATTCACGGGGAGACGTTTTGGATACCAAAATTGAGGTCAAGGTCACTGTGGCCCAATAATTAGGACATCAATGAAAATTGCATTTTTAGCCCACCATCACCAGATGGTTCAAATTACTTTTCGTCCGTGGTCCGTCCGTCGTCAGTCCATCCGTAAACAATTCTTGTTATCGCGTTTTCTCAGGAAATACCTTTTCTGGTCTGGTTCGAAAATCCAATATGAACACCAGGCAGCCATCTTTGATTTCCCCTTGAAACTTTGTTATCGTGATTTCTCAGGAAGTACTGCATGGATCTTTCTCAAATTTGGTACACAGGTTCACCTTGGGGTCTAGTTGTGCAAGGTACCCTTTTCGGTCCGATTCGAAAATCCAATATGGCCACAGGTCCACTTGTGCAAGATACCTTTTCTGGTACGATTTGAAAATCCAATATGGCCACAAGGCGGTCGTCTGGGATTTTCCCTTGAAACTTTGTTATCGCGATTTCTCAGGAACTACTGCATGGATCTTTCTCAAATTTGGTACACATGTTCCCCTTGGGGTCTAGTGGTGCCAGATACTTTTTTTCGGTCCGGTTCGAAAATTCAATATGACCACCAGGCGGCCATCTTAGATTTCCCCATGAAATTTTGTTATCGTGATTTCTCATGAAGTACTGCATGGACCCCTTGTGGTCCAGTTGTGCATCATACCTTTCTTGGTCCGATTTGAAAATCCAATATGGCCGCCAGGTGGCCATTTTGAATTTCCCCATGAAATTTTGTTATCGTGAATTCTCAGGAACTACTGCATGAATCTTTGTCAAATTTGGTACACAGGTTCCCCTTGTGGTCTAGTTGTGCAGGATAGCTTTTCTGGTCCGATTCCAAAATCCAATATGGCCACCAGTCGGCCATCTTGGATTTCCTCCATGAAACTTTATCATGATTTCTCACGAAGTACTGCATGGATCTTTCTCAAATTTGGTACACAGGTCCCACATGGGGCCTAGTTGTGCAAGATTCCTTTTTTGGTCCGATTCGAAAACGGCGGATCAAACGGTGGGGCATATTCTATATATTGAGTATAGAGAATATCCATACCTTCACCTTCTATATCAAGGAGTTCAAATGATTCCGAATTAAAATGTATTTCTTCAAATTTTAAATCAGTTTACTTTACTCCATGCCGTTGCAAGTGAACTGCTTTATTGTTTCGTCTGCCGACAGGCCGGCTACATGAAGGGATGTCACTCTTGTGACACAACTCGACAACTGTAGACTACTGCGTGTTTTGATCCAAGGCTGATAATCAGGATTCAGACACTTTCAAAGTTTCAACATTATTGCACGGACCGGATCCATTCAGTATTAAGTTTCTACCATATCTTACTATTTTCGAGCATGGTATCTTAAAAGAGATATCTCAAACTAACTCAATAAACAGAACAGAATTAGTATTCGTTCCTAGTTACAAAATCTTAAGTATGTTTCATAACTCATGCCAAACTGTCAAAGAGATTTGTCTTCGCTTCCAGTACCCAATGATGACACGTGCAAAAAAAAAAACAACTACAAAACGAAGACGAAGGATCCTTCGAACGTTCACAGTTTCAGACTAACTTTGCTCAGTTCACTTGTACTATAACAACCGACGTCAAGTACAGTTTCTAGAAATCTTGAATTCCTGAAACTTAGACAGATAATATCTTGGTGTTTTCCAGTGTCCCATTTTCAATCTTTTTCGCTCAAATTCGAAATTCTGCAAAGAAATTTACAAATCAATCGTTTCTTCTTAGTAACAATGGACAAAAAGATCCTCTTATCATTAGCTTACAATTATCGGACAATGGTGGGTGCTAAGATCCTTCAGGATCTCTCGTTCTTTATGAGGGCTGTTCCAGAAAATGTTACAATGGGTGGAGGGAATCTTTTTCTGACCACAACCACCCATATACCATTTATCCTATCTCCCTGATGTTAAATGACTATACCACCCACCACTCTTTTTCCATAGAAAAACTCTCCCCCCTTCCCCCCCCATCTGATGTACTTTTTCTCTAGAACAGCTCTGAGTGGATACGTACATCAGGAAGAGAGAATGTGTTGATTACTACAGTGTTGTAACTCTGAATTCAGGGCTGTGAGATGTGACGAGATTTCATGTATATACCAACAAGTCTAGAGTGAAACATAATCATTTTGAGATGTATCCTTTGAATATACCTTAACATCTATGGAGAAGAAACACCTTATTACCCCTCAGCCCATAGGGCTGTAGGGTCTTGTCGTTGCCATGTACGTACGTACGTCCGTCCGTCCGTCCGTCAACATTTTCTTGTCCGCTGAATATCTGCAGATCTATGAAGGCGGGCCTGACCAAACTTTGGTGAGAGCTTCCTAAATGTTGACTGAAGAAATGATTAGATTTTCAGATGGCTATGATGATTTCGTGATTTTTAATTATTTTTTTATTATTTATTGATGGCTCAGCTTTTGCAATGTTATCTATGCCCATCAACATGTTGTCCGCTGAATATCTGCAGATCTATCAAGTCGGGCCTGACCAAACTTTGGTGAGAGCTTCCTGAATGTTGACTGATGAAGTGATTAGATTTTCAGATGGCTATGATGATTTCATGAATTTTAATTATTTCTTTTATTTTGTTTATTGATGGCTTGGCTTTTTGCACTGTTATCTATGCCCATTGGGAACCCTTGGTTGCATGTTTCATTTTGACTTTTGAAGGTTCCCTGATACAAGAAAGCCTGGGCCATTCAAGATTACCATTGGATGGAACTCCCCAATTCCCATATATTCTGAGAGCTTACATGATGCTACACTTGTTCAACCTATGCACTACCCTTGGGGGATTTCTCCACCCCTGGGGCACTAAATGTTAAAGTTTTGGACTTTTTCCTATTCACAGCTTCTCAGCCTGCAGTGTACATTGCTTTTTCACACACATGCTGAATCACCTAATTTTATTTCCTTTTATAGTAATAACTAACAGGTTGGTGACATTATTTTATTTCCCAAGTACAAGAGAAAATAACCGGCGAGGGGGTCCCCGCAGTATCGAACCCCTGTTAGGTTTGAATTTCATGTCGTCTTAAATGAAGGACAACATTTTTCTTCAATTTTGCTGCATCGATTTATCAGAAAGCTTTTGCACAAACCATATTTTATTTCAGGAGTATAATATGAAATAACTGGCAGGGGAATCCCTGCAGTATCGAACCCCTGTTAGTGTGAATTTCGCGTCGCCTTAAATGAAGGACAACATTTTTCTTCAATTTTGCTATTAAATCATTCTACTCCACATCATATGATTTATCCTAAAACTTTTGCATGAACCATATTTGTTTCAGAAGTGTAGTTTGAATTTCGCGTCATCTTAAATGAAGGACAACATTTTTCTTCAATTTTGCTGTTAAATCATTCTATTTTACATCATATGATTTATCCTAAAACTTTTGCATGAACCATATTTGTGTCCACACATTTAACTGGTACAACATAATGCTTCAATTTTTGTCACCAACCATGTTACTGTACCTTGGAAATTATTTAAAACGAGTGATTAGGAGAGTGTCAATCAGTGTGTTTCTATGCCATTAAACTTATCACACTTGTGCAATGCATAAATTGCCACTGATAAAGCTACACTTTCTTGCATGCTGTAATCCCAGCACACCACTCACATGAAAACGAAGTCTATTATATCTATCACTTTCATTTTTTGTTTCATTTGAGGTTTGGGTGCCCATACATTTTTTGGAATGCAGCCCTGATCCTACTTGACTAAAAAAAAAACAGGCTGAGGGGTCCACGCACCTTTTAGGTGCTTGCCTGCAATTCATGTTCATTTTGTATTCAAAGGGTAAAGGGTCATTGAGTTCCCAAACAAGGCAATGCTGTATTTTGAGAAAGATAATTATTACACGGACTCCATAATTTAAATTTGTTTGTTGTGCGGGTATATATTGAAGCCTATTTTTGACTCTTGTTCATACTCTGATATCTATTTCCATCTTGATTGGGGGGCCCTCGGTGGCCGAGTGGTCTAAGGCGCTTCGCTAGTGACCGCTAGCCTCACACCGCTGAACCGGCACGGGCTCGAGCCCAGCTGGTCCATGTGTGAAAGTTTGTCAGTTACTTGCCGAAGGGCGGTGGTTCTCTCCGGGTACTCTGGCTTCCTTCACCAACCAAACTGACTGTCACCATATGAGTGAAACAAACCTGAGTGTGACATTAAGCCAAATTCCCTTCCTCCATCTTGGTTGAATATAATGTATGGGTACTTTGATCTTTTAGATTTTGAACTAGTCAATCAGCAAAATATTCAATGAATGAAAGGTGAATATGAAGGAGATTTAAGGAAATGTATTAAAATGTTGCTGCTATTTTGTCTACAGGTAATGAGGAAATCAAGAGGGGCATCTTACTGATGTTGTTTGGAGGTGTTCCCAAGGTGACAATGGAGGGCACAAATCTTCGTGGCGATATAAATGTTTGTGTGGTGGGAGATCCCAGTACAGCTAAAAGTCAATTTCTGAAGTGAGTGCCTATATGCCCACAATGCTATATGGACTATCTGGTATGCAGCTCGCAGTAAGAGAGCACTTACGTTTTAGTCAGGCCAAACAAAAATATTCTAGCTTCAATTTACGGGGCACAAAGGACAGTTTGGCAAATACAGGCCTCCCACCCAGAGTGGCATAAAATCATAAAATTTTGCCAAAAATTAGTCAAAAAGCATGAAATAAAAAAATTAAAAAAAATCATAAAATTTTGTTCGGAAAAAATTGGTCAGTTGACAAACTGCACTTAAAATCTCTGAAATCTGGTATTGGGCATGCCCACTAGTACCTTGTTTACCACTTCTGAGGTAAGTAGAGAGTGGTTTGTTCTACATGACCTTGTTTACATTTTTCAATTACTAAACCAGATGGAGTTGTCTCTAATATTCATCATTTTGCTGCCTTACCTACAATCTGTATTCACTTTGACTCTACTTTTATGAGAAATCATAAAAAAATCATAAAAAATAGATGACAAAAAAAAGGCATAAAATTTCCTTGAAAATAGCATAAAATAATCATAAATTTTCACACAAATTGGCATAAAATCATAATTAAAATTCATGAAAAGTGACTGAGAGGCCTGCAAATAGATTCTCCCCTGTGTACCTTAAAATTTGAAAGAACCATCAAGAAATGCCACTCATGGTTGGTTACTTCTCTTCCTATGTCAGGAACGCGGCCGGGGACTTTAAAATGGTTCTTGCTTCTTTGTGTCCGTGGATGTCCGTCCATGTCCGTCCATGTCTGTTCGAAGCGATAACTTCCTAACGCTTTGTTGGATTCTTTCGAAATTCGGAATATGCATTCCTTGCGGCAAGACGCCAGTCCGTATTGCATTTCAGCAACATCTGCCTGAAGGTGGCGCCACTAGTTCTTGCTTCTTTGCATATGTGGATGTCCGTGTACGTCCGTGCATGTCTGTTCGAAGCGATAACTTTCTAACGAAATTAGATTCATATGATTTACCCTAAAGCTTTTGCATGAACCATATTTTATTTCAGAAGTATAATGTGAAATAACTGGCGGGGAAATCCCTTCCCGCAGTACTGAATCCCTGATTTTTGAATTTCGTGTCATCTTAAACGAAGGACAACATTTCCTTCAATTTTGCTAACAAATAATTGTATTGCACATCATATGATTTACCCTGAAACTTCTGCACGAATCATTTGTGTCCACACATGTATATTACTATATTAATTACAACTGTGTTCCTAATGTTTGGGTGCACACTGTGCATATGATCAATTTCCTGAATTGAACTGAATTCAACCTTGCCGGTCTTCAGACTGACAGATGATGGCATGCAGTTGTCAGTGCAGTTGTTCATGTACAGGGAGCTTTCTATGAATGAGTTGCAACCCCAAAAGGCTTAAAATTTATCAGGCACAGACCCATGTTTTTACCCCTCGGCCAATT
Organism: Hanleya hanleyi; assembly: GCA_036873755.1. Taxonomy (NCBI): domain Eukaryota; kingdom Metazoa; phylum Mollusca; class Polyplacophora; order Lepidopleurida; family Hanleyidae; genus Hanleya; species Hanleya hanleyi. Next base: position 12,969 of record JAVTVY010003708.1, on the reverse strand, counting down.
TTGGCCATGGGGTATTGTCATCAACTTGTACATCCGTCTGTCCGTACGTCTGTTCGTGAGCGAGATAGCCGGAAAACTGTTCCGCTGATGAATTCCAAATTTGGTATGCTTATTTACCTAGTCAAGGACCAGAAGCCTATAGAATTGGGACCTGATTGGGTGGGAACCTTAGCAGCCATCTTTAATTTCATGCAAAATGGATAATGATCCATATCTCGGAAACCATTCAACTGTTCAATACGAAATTTGATATACATCATCGATACATCAAGCAACTTTCAACGAATTACCAAACAGGCTTTTCTGATTAGCTGGGAACCCTGGAGGCCATCTTTAATTCATGCGAAATCGATAATGATAGCCTACATATCTCAGTCACCATTCAATTGTTTTATATGAAGGTTGGTATATATCATCGATACATCCAGATACTTTGAATCAGGACCTGATTGACTGAAAACCTTGGTGGCCATCTTTAATTTAGGCAAAATCATTAATGATCTCTATATCTGATATCGTTGGAGTGCTCAGTGTAAAATTTGGTATACATCATTGATGCATCAAGAGACTTACGATGAATGACAGATCTGGTTTCTCTGATTGGGCGGAAATCTTGGCGGCCATCTTTAATTTATTCAAAATCTTTAATGATGTTTATCTCTGATATCATTCAAATGTTCTATACGAAACTTGATTTACAGCATCGATGTATGAAGAGACTTGCATTAATGAATAACCACATTAGTTCCTCTGAGTGACGGGAAGGATGGGCAACCATCTTTAATTTATGTAAAATCATTAATGATCTCTATCTCTGACACTGTTCAAATACTCAATGTAAAATTTGGTATACATTATCGATGCATCATCTCGGTTACTTCTACACGATGTGCCTAGGATAAAGTACTATACTATACACAATTTTTTGTAATTCAGCATCACAGAAAACCATCGATTGCGTTTTCATGGTAAAAGGGTTAGGAAAGAACTAAAAATACACTTCAATGCAGAATGATTTTGATTGACGCCAGAAATCGCTCAGAACGCTTCTTCGGCGATCTAGACCCCAGGAGCATCTGGGGCCTGGGCGGCCCCTGGATCCTCACCTAAAGTGCAATGATAGTGGCCGTACCACTTTGAATTTGCTTCCGACGCCCCCTGTATTAACAGACAGTGTCAGCGTACTGTTCCAGCTGTCTCCCGTTCAGTGATTGGTCATTCGACCCCGCCATTTTAAACTAATACGAGCATTTTCATTGGATCACTATTAGATAAGACCCACCCAATCTTCATACACAACCACACAACCACGTCTCAGTTGACTGATGACATAGCGCGGCCTCGTTTTTGATTTCAAAATCTGCCGTCTAACTGGGAAAATGCTGTTGTTGCTGCATCAGCCGATCATTGGCCCCCTGTAGAAGATACTATAGGCTAATACATGTAGGCTACCATGCCATGAGATGATGCTTGGGATTGCATTTCGCTCACTTGCACCTACAGGTGGCGACAACTGGTGGCAAATTTAAAATTTGGTTTCCGGGCAACAGGTTGATGCCTTCAGCTTCTCGTCAAATTTGGTTTGCAGATAATGCCTTGAGATGTCACTTGGGGATGCTTCTCGGTGCTTCACTGCATGGAAACTATATCACAGAAGCAATCAACTTTCAGTCAATCGTTCTGAGTTGATCTTAAAACTTGGGAAGGCAGAAAGACCCTTCCACATCCAACGCCTATGAAGCAGCAGTTGCCTCCCTCATGTATATCCCCTGAGACCAACAATGCTAAAAAATATTGCTGCCATTTCGGCGGGGGACCTAGCATCCTCTGGCTGCTTGTTTTACAGTAGTGCTAAGTCAGACGCCTATCGAAAGTGGCTCCCCTCGGTCCATACTTTACAGAGTTATGCCCCTTTACTGATATATTAATTTCTATTTCTGTCCTATATGCCTGAATGTAACCAACTATATCTGCAGAACTGTGTTCGGTATAGCTACTATATTTTGGAAACTTATTTATTTTGTTGTATTCTACAAGCCAACAAAGGATAACTCGCCTCGACTTATGGAGTTATGCCCCTTTCGGATGTAATAATCTCCAATTTTGTTATCTGTAGCTGAATGTACAAGTTAAATCTGCAGATCCATGTTCGGTACAGCTTATTCATCTCGGTTCTTATTTTACAGACTGCAAAGTCAGACGCCTATCGAAAGTGGCTCCCCTCGATCCATATTTTACAGAGTTATGCCCCTTTACCGATATATAATTTTCTATTTCTGTCCTATATGCCAGAATGTGCTACCGGTATATCTTGATCATCCCACATAGAACTATCTCTTCCCCAATTCACAATACACATGGGTCACAATCACTTGGGGAAAGCCGAGGGGTTTTGATTAGATCAATCTCATGTTATACCCCTGTACATAGTTGAGGGTATACTGGATTCCGACTGTCTGTCCATCCGTGTGTCAGTGTATCCATCCATTCATCTGTCTGAGTTGTGGCTTGGGTTTGCTTTTCGCATGCCATAACTCGCTGCTATTTATCCAAACTTCTACACCCATAAAAACATGTTGGTCTAGACTCTTAAGGGGCTGAGGAGTTGTAGCACTGCTGGTGCCTCATGTTTTTCAAATCTTTGTGAATTGGGACTTGTCCGGGCTCGATCTCGGTTAATATTGTATGGACAATTTTGAAATTTGCAGTATATGTGGTCAGTGCCCTGTAATTGTGCAGCGTGAAGTTTCTTCGCGTTTTGCTTATATTTTCAAGAGTTATGGCCCTTTGTTCTTCAAGTCTTTGTGAATTGGGACTTGTCCGGGCAGGATCTCGGTTAATGTTGTATGGACAAGTATGAAATTTGGACTGGGAAAATAGCTATAATATTGTTACTCTACATTCCAAAGCAGACCACATAGGTCCTGAAGTATGGAATTGCCCCAAAAAGAGTGAATTGGGTGCAAAGTTCACTGATCGCTTCATAATTTCACCACAATATACTCTCAAGGAATGTAGGTCTCATAACCAGGTCACATTTTCGGATTTGGCGAAAGCCCTGGTGACCATCTTGCATCAAAACATTGTATTATTACTGGACTACAGTGCACTACAGTCTCTAAATTATGATATTGTTTCTTTTTGTCTGATTCCATGTTTAATAAAATTAACTAATATACTATTCACTGATGTTTCTGTGCTATTTCATATTTAACAGACAGGTGGAGGAGTTCAGTCCACGGGCAGTTTACACGAGTGGCAAGGCGAGCACTGCGGCAGGTTTGACGGCTGCTGTAGTGAAGGATGAGGAATCACACGAGTTTGTCATAGAAGCAGGTGCCCTCATGTTGGCTGACAATGTACGTAGATCGTACCCTCTTTTTTATCTAATTTTTCGAACAGCATTTTTAGACATGGAAGCAGAAAATATCCATCTTTATTTCTACTGAGGCTAAATACTGTAGCATGGATATGCTATTTATCCCAAGAACTGCAAAATAGCTAGTGAAAATTGTAGAAAGTGAAGTAAGAGAGGCATCATCATCGGTAGCATCAAATGATCCTCGCCACAGTACTACTGTTACTTTCGCACAACTCGGATATCATTCTCCCCAACATAATTTTACCTGAATGGCGGCATCTAATACAGTTGGTCAGCGTGGAATAAAAATGCTCTATCTCCGACATGAAATAGATTATTCTTAGGAAGATATTTCTTGTCATTTAGAAAGTGATCGTATAATAGAATTTGACTCAACCAATTTTCTGCACTAGCATCTGTGCTATACTAAGATAGTGTAATCCCAAAATAATGAAAATTCTGTTAGATTATTCTTGTAAAACATGTGAATTCACAAAGAAATAACAAGGATGAAATGTGGAGCGAAAAATTATTCAGGAGAGTTCTCCTTTAAAAAACTAAGTTCTAAGAAATCTAGGTCCCTGTTGACAGAATATAACAAGTTCAGTTTTACAGTTTTTACCCCTCGGGCAGATTCTGCCCGAGCGGTATTGTCGTTGCCTCCGTCGTCTGTCCGTCTGTCCGTCTGTCCGTCCGTCCGTCTGTCCATCATATCCTTGTAAACACATTATCTCAAAAAGTCCTTCACTTACAACAATGAAACTTCATACAGTTGTTTAATACAGCCAGTACCAGAAGCCTATTGAAAGTCGGTGCCATTGGATGTGTTTTTCAGGAGTTATGCCCCTTTATACATGTCTGGCTGTTTTTATCCTTGTAAACACATTATCTCAAAAAGTCCTTCACTCACAACAATGAAACTTCATACAGTTGTTTAATGCAGCTAGTACCAGAAGCCTATTCAAAGTCGGTGTAATCGGATGTGTTTTTCAGGAGTTATGCCCCTTTATACATGTCTGTTGGTCCATATCCTTGTAAACACATTATCTCAAAAAGTCCTTCACTCCCAACAATGAAACTTCATACAGTTGTTTAATACAACCAGTACCAGAAGCCTATTGAAAGTCGGTGCCATTGGATGTGTTTTCAGGAGTTATGCCCCTTTATACATGTCTGTCTGTTTTTATCCTTGTAAACACATTATCTCAAAAAGTCCTTCACTCACAACAATGAAACTTCATACAGTTGTTTAATACAGCCAGTACCAGAAGCCTATTGAAAGTCGGTGTAATCGGATGTGTTTTTCAGGAGTTCTGCCCCTTTATACATGTCTGTTGGTCCATATCCTTGTAAACACATTATCTCAAAAGTCCTTCACTCACAACAATGAAACTTCATACAGTTGTTTAATACAGCCAGTACCAGAAGCCTATTGAAAGTCGGTGCCATGGGATGTGTTTTTCAGGAGTTCACACAAACCTGTGTGGATTGCTGTGAATAGACAGTAATCGTTCGACTACATCTACTATAGGTAATCACTGCTCTATTGCTATATTGTTTTGTCTGTCTATGATCTATATCATACAGGTAAAATTATGCCCACCCCAAATATGTGAGTTGTTGGCGTCAGAAACATTATTTCCACAATTGCTCTGGGCCCGGCCCGAGGGGTCCCGATGGCGACAGCCACATGTCTTCTCCTGTTACCATATGTAACCTCCCCAGCACAGAGAGAGTATTCTACTTCCACAGCCTGGAGCACTGTTGATGCTTGTTACCCAAGCTACACATCTCAGCCCCTCAAATGATCACCCTCGTGAATCCTGGCATTCAGCAATTGTTTAGACAAATGCCATAGTAAAGCAGTTCACCTCTAATTTTCAGCTTGTATATCCAAAGGCCTTGCGAGGGCAGTGCCTGATTTAACACTTTAGGCTGCTCAAATTTAATTATTAGTTTGTGTGATGAGAGGAGGTGGTTTATTTTTATTCTTTTTTCTTTTGCAAATATTTTTTTATATATTTTTTTTTAACTTGGAATATTGGCTATCCTTTAATTCACTATTCTCTATTGGTGCAATAAAATATCAAAAGGGATAGAAGTTCACCAATGGCAACTAGAAGTGCAGTGCCTGGTTTTGCTATCAATTCTGGACAGATTCAGTCATTTTCTTTTTAGAAAACATCCTAGATTAGGAATTATTAATGGTTTGTTAGTCTATATTTGAAGCTATTATCACAATTTATATGCTAAGGGTGCTTTCGCAATAAGAAAATGGCCTGTATGGCTATTAAGTTGAAGAATTGAGCCTCCATATTTGCCACATAGACTATTCAAGGACTGCAAACCTAGGTCATCAGGGTGTGCTGTTGAATAAAGGAAGGAATAAGGCCATTAAATTGAAGAGTTGAGTCTCCATATTTGGTTCATGGTTACAATGCCAGTTATCATTACTGTAAGAGGTTACTAACTGGGGCACCCATGGGGTTCCCGGGTGTGAAAAAGAATAGAACCCCACCCGTGGGGTTCCCGGGTGTAAAACGTTGTGACATGACTGAATTAGTGTTGAAAGCAATGTTGAATCATATTCACTCAATCACTCACTTATCATTACCCACTATTGAATAAAAAAAACACCTTTAGTTAGCCTTTTACGTCTCTGCCTAAAATGTTTACTCTGTCAGCATGATCGTTCAATCTTCTCTCACAGGTAACTTGTATATCCGGTTTATCCCAACCTGACCATGGTGGAGTCCACACCTCCGTCACACCGCCCTCTCTGTACATGTCACGTGGTGGAGTTCACACCTCCGTCACACCGCCCTCTCTGTACATGTCACATGGTGGAGTTCACACCTCCGTCACACCGCCCTCTCTGTACATGTCACATGGTGGAGTTCACACCTCCGTCACACCGCCCTCTCTGTACATGTCACGTGGTGGAGTTCACACCTCCGTCACACCGCCCTCTCTGTACATGTCACATGGTGGAGTTCACACCTCCGTCACACCGCCCTCTCTGTACATGTCACATGGTGGAGTTCACACCTCCGTCACACCGCCCTCTCTGTACATGTCACATGGTGGAGTTCACACCTCCGTCACACCGCCCTCTCTGTACATGTCACATGGTGGAGTTCACACCTCCGTCACACCGCCCTCCCTGTACATGTCACATGGTGGAGTTCACACCTCCGTCACACCGCCCTCTCTGTACATGTCACATGGTGGAGTTCACACCTCTGTCACACCGCCCTCTCTGTACATGTCACATGGTGGAGTTCACACCTCCGTCACACCGCCCTCTCTGTACATGTCACATGGTGGAGTTCACACCTCCGTCACACCGCCCTCTCTGTACATGTCACGTGGTGGAGTTCACACCTCCGTCACACCGCCCTCTCTGTACATGTCACATGGTGGAGTTCACACCTCCGTCACACCGCCCTCTCTGTACATGTCACATGGTGGAGTTCACACCTCCGTCACACCGCCCTCTCTGTACATGTCACATGGTGGAGTTCACACCTCCGTCACACCGCCCTCTCTGTACATGTCACATGGTGGAGTTCACACCTCCGTCACACCGCCCTCTCTGTACATGTCACGTGGTGGAGTTCACACCTCCGTCACACCGCCCTCTCTGTACATGTCACATGGTGGAGTTCACACCTCCGTCACACCGCCCTCTCTGTACATGTCACACAGAGTTCACACCTCCGTCACACCGCCCTCTCTGTACATGTCACATGGTGGAGTTCACACCTCCGTCACACCGCCCTCTCTGTACATGTCACGTGTCACTCGGCAAATATATGTAGGTTTGCCTATCGCTCCAATGACTAAACTCACAGCAATGTTGTATGCATAAAAAATGCACTAGCTCATCCTGTAATTCGTCTGTTCTCCAGGGTGTTTGTTGTATTGATGAGTTTGATAAGATGGATCCCAAAGATCAGGTGGCTATTCACGAGGCTATGGAACAACAGACCATTTCTATCACCAAGGCTGGAGTTAGGGTAAGAAACCTTCCCCAAACATTTATATCACATAGGCTTAAGTTATGGTACGAAATAACTCCCTGCCTTCCCTTAGCACCAAGGCTGGAGTTAGGGTAAGAAACCTTCCCCAAACATTTATATCACATAGGCTTAAGTTATGGTACGAAAAAACTCCCCGCCTTAATCTCCCTGCCTTCTCTTGTCACCATGGCTGAAGGTTATGGGAAGAAACCTTCCCCAAACATTTATATCATATAGGCTTAAGTTATGGTACGAAATAACTCCCTGCCTTCCCTTATCTCCAAGGCTGGAGTTCAGGTAAGGAACATTTCTCAACCTTTCCCAATCATTTATATCACATAGGCTTAAGGACTCGAGGCCCGGGGTAGCGCCTGATACTAGACACCCCCGTGCATTCTGTCTCATTTCATCACAACCACTTCACATACATATATATGTTTTATATGGTTGGAAAGATCACGATTCGGGCGTTCCAAATAAAGTAAAAATTTAATTCTTACGTTTATTTCACCGGTTTTGTTGCAGTTAGAAAACAGTTATTTAAAAAAAATAATGTCTTTTTTATATCGCTAATTTCACCTATTATTTTACAAGTAAACGAGTCCGAAATTTTGCATGGTGATAATAAGCCTTTCAAACCAAACAAGTGTGTCTCAGTTTTTTTTTAAACTCTTAGAAAAAGTTTGAGAGCGTTGTAAAGTTTATTTTTTGAAACAAAAGTCTATTTCAAGTTCCAATAACTTCAAAACAAAGCAACATTTTGAAAAACTGAGACACTTAAATTCCTTCGGACTGTAATGTATATATTATGCTCCCCAAAGATTGACATGATCGGATGAAAAATAGAGAAGTTATTAGCAAGTTTGTATGTACCAGCTGTGTAAAAAAAGATGTCGGATATAGACCGTAAACAAAAATAATCTACTTTTCAGATGATATTCTGTAATTATTATCCGCTACTTCATGATAATGACACAATATTCTCACACAACATATAGGGTGAACTGCAAAGCTTTTAATTTTATCTAAATTGTTGCTTATATACATCTTGTCTTTATGTGACATAACTTTTATACGTTTTTGGGGCAAATACAGTTTGCAAAATTGTACTAATAACAATATTTAAGTTATCCTGTTATAAATCCGTCTTGAAAACTTGCATCGCTTGTCTCTCTTGGTTTGTAGAACGTTATGACGTTATAGTGGTCCCCTTCATTCAAGTTTTATTCAAATGTGACGTCATGCTACGTCGGATGAATGAACGAGGACCACTATAACGTCATGATGTTCCAAAAACAACGGGAGGCAAGCGATGACGTTTTTAAAAGTTCTGGCTCTCGGTATAAGTTTTGACTTCTCATATACCCAAAATAAAACAATAACCCACAGAACTATTACCACACATAATTGTAACAACTATAGAAGTTCTTGTTTTACGACATTTTAACAGAACATTGGAAGGCTTTTCAGTTCACCTTTAATCACTTTGGAACAATATATTTTGAGAAAGTAGAAAACCAGTCACGAAGATGAATTTTTATGCTGGAATATGCCCCGTTGGTCAGTTTTCACACCTTATGAAATCCCTCACCGCGGGTGATTGAGTAGACGTCGAGCATTCTATAGAAGGCTTACAGAGATGTGATTTGTGGCAATTGGACATTCATGGATTTAATTGCCGACTGAAAAAGGTCTAGCTCAAGGAAAGAGAAGAAAACGGGAACTGGTCAGTCTACAGACCTCAAACGGGAAAAAACTGGCAGCGGCCATTTTCGGTGTGGAGTTAAAAAACTTTACTATTATCGTGAAAGTATACAATTTGCGGGAATAATGTTTGCCTTTTTTAGCCCACCATCACCAGATGGTGGGCTGTTCAAATCGCTTTTCGTCCGTGGTCCGTCGTCCGTCAGTCCGTCCGTAAACAATTCTTGTTACCGCGATATCTCAGGAACTACTGCATGGATCTTTTTCAAATTTGGTACACAGGTTCCCCTTGGGGTCTAGTTGTGCAAGAACCTTTACTGGTCCGATTCGAAAATCCAATATGGCCACCAGGCAGCCATCTTGGATTTCACCATGAAACCTTGTTACCGCGATTTCTCAGGAACTACTGCATGGATTTTTTTTCAAATTTAGTACACAGGTTCCCCTTGGGGTCTAGTTGTGCAAGAAACCTTTTCTGGTCCGATTCGAAAATCCAATATGGCCACCAGGCAGCCATCTTGGATTTCCCCATGAAACCTTGTTACCACGATTTCTCGGGAACTACGATTTCTCGGGAACTACTGCATGGATCTTTTTCAAATTTGGTACACAGGTTCCCCTTGGGGTCTAGTTTTGCAAGAAACCTTTTCTGGTCCGATACGAAAATCCAATATGGCCACCAGGCAGCCATCTTGGATTTCCCCATGAAACCTTGTTACCGCGATTTCTCAGGAACTACTGCATGGATCTTTTTCAAATTTGGTACACAGGTTCCCCTTGGGGTCTAGTTGTGCAAGAAACCTTTTCTGGCCCGATTCGAAAATCCAATATGACCACCAGGCAGCCATCTTGGATTTCCCCATGAAACCTTGTTACCACGATTTCTCGGGAACTACTGCATGGATCTTTTTCAAATTTGGTACACAGGTTCCCCTTGGGGTCTAGTTGTGCAAGAAACCTTTTCTGACCCGATTCAAAAATCCAATCTGGCCACCAGGCAGCCATCTTGGATTTCCCCATGAAACCTTGTTACCACAATTTCTCGGGAACTACTGCTTGGATCTTTTTCAAATTTGGTACACAGGTTCCCCTTGGGGTCTAGTTGTGCAAGAAACCTTTTCTGGTCCGATTTTAAAATCCAATATGGCCATCAGGCAGCCATCTTGGATTTCCCCATGAAATCTTGTTACCGCGATTTCTCAGAAACTACTGCCTGAATCTTTTTCAAATTTGGTACACAGGTTCCCCTTGGGGTCTAGTTGTGCAACATACCTTTTCTGGTCCGATTCCAAAATCCAATATGTCCATCAGGCGGCCATCTTGGATTTCCCCATGAAACTTTGTTATTGCGATTTCTCAGAAACTACTGCATGGACCTTTATCAAATTTGGTACACAGGTTCCCCTTGTCGCCTAGTTGTGCAAGATACCTTTTCTGGTCCGATTCGAAAATCCAATATGGCCACCAGGTGCCCATCTTGGATTTCCCAATGAAACTTTGTTATCGTGATTTCTCAAGAAGTACTGCATGGATCTTCCTCAAATTTGGTACACAGATTCCCCTTGTGGCCCAGTTGTGCAAGATACCTTTTTTGGTCCGATTCGAAAATCCAGTATGGCTGTCAGGTGGCCATTTTGAATTTCCCCTTGAAACATTGTTATCGTGAATTCTCAGGAAATATTTCATGGATCTTTCTGAAATTTGGTACACAGGTCTCGCATGGGGCCTACTTGTGCAAGATACCTTTTTTGGTCCGATTCAAAAATCCAATTAATACGGTATTCCCGAGTTGTGACGTTGCATCACAAGAGTCGGCGGATCAAATGGTGTGGCATATTCTATATATTGACTATAGAGAATATCCATATCTTCGCCTTCCATATCAAGGAGTTCAAATAATTGGGAATTAAAATGTATTTCTTCAAATTTTAAATTGGTTTTCTTTAGTCCATGCAGTTGCAAGTGAACTACCCCACCCTTTTGTCTGCTGGCGGGTCAGCTACATGAAGGGACGTCACTCTTGTGACACAATGTCACAACTCTGTAAACTACTGCATGTTTCGATCCAAGGGAAATAATCAGGATTCAGACACTTTCAAATTCGAAGTTTCAACAGTACTGCGTGGACCGGATCCCTTCAGTATTAAGTATTGTACCATCTTACTATTTTCGAGCATGGTATCTAAAAAGAGATATCTCAAACTAGTCCAGCAAACAGAACAGAATTAGCATTCGTTCCTAATTATAAAATCTTAAGGGGGTCGTTCGTAGGTGGATTTATGATTTGGGGGCCTAAAACTGAAAAATTATCGTTTGTGATTTTTTTGCGTATTTGGATACAATGAGGCTTGTTCTACGTGGTACTGGTCTTTGTTTTCATTTATCATCATTGTTTTAGCGTAAAATAAGATACTTTCGTCCCCTATTTGATAGTAAACAAGGCAAAAACAAACAGAAACCGAAATAAAACTCACAAAAACTGCCCATTTTATCGCGGTAAAGTTCCCGATCATTCGCTGGTAAATATCCGCCATTTTGGTCTCATATGAAAGCTGAGATTGCTATCTGTCAGTTCGTGTGACCTACGTCATCACATTCCGAGTACTTTTCCATGAATGAGCTCCCAAATAAGGCATACATTTACTACGAATTTTACTATAACGTTACGTAGTAGCTTTTCATTGGATCGCCCAGTCCATATGAATATGTATTAGGGACCTTGGCCAATCAGCGCAGTATCTAGCGACGCCGCGCATGCGTACTGCGCCGTTTCCTGTCTCCGCCGTGAGGATTTGAATTTAGCAGACAGCTTTACAATCCAACACTTTTAGGCCTTATTTTTCATCATCAACGAACAAGATGCCGTCAAAAAAGTTCAGATCATGTCACAAATTCACCGGAAGACGTCGCAAAGCTGATAAACGGCCGTTTACATCGGGTAATTCGGAGGATGACACTGGATTGTCCACTGCAACATCAGATAGCAATAGTCAGTCTGCTAGTAGTACTACAGAAAATACTACAGCAAATACTACAGCAAGCAATGACAATATTCAAAATAATACGGAGGAAATCATAACATCTCCAAGTGAGAAAAAAATTCGATTGTTTGCAGAAACAGAAAACTTCACAGAGCCTGAAAATAATAAATCGCATGGTTTCAGACTGGTTGATGTTATTTTTATCAGAAACTTAGTGGCTGGTTTAACCTGTCCCCAGTGTAGTAACAGTGACTTGGACATACAAGAGGACAGTTTTGTAGGACTATGCAGCACTTTTAAAATTTTCTGTCATTCATGTGAGGAGGTAGTAGTGCTGCAGCATGGGCCCCAAAACTGGATTATTTTCCGAGTAACCCAAACCGGCATTTTACCAAAGGTCATCATATATCAAACTGATCGTTATGGTACAAGGAGTAAGGAAATGCATGATGCCAAGCTCGAATACAATTATAAACCAAGTTGTGACCTATTTTCCAGGGGGGGGAGGGGCCTCGACCGTTTTTTAGTGTAACTGTACTATAACTTTTGGCTGCTGATGACCTAGTCTGTTGTTATGATTTTCTTGCTACAGGTTAGAGAAGCATACCCCATATATGTTTATAAGCTTCCACAGAATGGCTAACCACCCTCCAAGAAGAGCGGGTGACGTTAGAAAAAGGTATTGCACGAGGGGGGGGGGGGAGGTTAAATCTGTTCGGCAATGTTTTTTACACAATAAGGAATGGACCTACTTTCATCGGAAAAGTGTATATTATGATGAGGACGAGTACTGATTCTCAATGCTATGTATACCTATGTGCCATACAGATGACCATCCGCCATGTCGTACATTCTTCATCAGCTTCTTGTCATTCCTCTTGTTTATTAAAAAACATTAACG
>JAVTVY010003707.1:0-40461 GCA_036873755.1 Hanleya hanleyi | reverse complement strand
TTAAAAACTTTTAAAAAGCACTGCACCATATTTATTTTATCTAACGTTGAGCCATTTTAATGTATGTATACTCTGGGCCGAACGTAATGTTAACTGTGATAACATGTAATATTTTGTAACCGTTTATGTCTATGTCTAATTGTTTTATCTAAATGTTATGTTTTGTTTATTTATTTATTTATTGTTTTTATGCATAGATGAAAAACAGCCATGCTGATTCTTTGCAAATAAATATCAAAATATCAAACTAGTGTGCCGTTCGTTTTCAACATTCTGCGCATGCGCAGACAGGGAATTGTGGGAAAAGGGTATGGAAATAGACGTTTTGGGGTCTAGGTGGGCCACTAATGGTCCGATGGAGTCGAGTGAGGTATCAATGTGAAGCATTCGTGAAGGAGCGTCTGCCTGGACTAGCGTGTCGTTCGTTTTCAACATTCTGCGCATGCGCAGACAGGGAATTGTGGGAAAAGGGTGTGGAAATAGACGTTTTGGGGTCTAGGTGGGCCACTAATATAGTCCGATGGAGTCGTATGAGGTATCGTTGTGAAGCATACGTGAGGGAGCATCCAACTGAGTGGATGCGGGGTAGGAATATCGTCATTCTGCGCATGCACAGGCAGGGTATTGTGGGAAAAGAGTATGGAAATAGACATTTTGGGGCCGATGTGGACCACTATTGGTCAGAGTGGGTCGTGGGAGGTGTCAAAGTGAAGCTTTTGGGGGGTAGAGTCAGAATGGCGTGTGTTTTTTAATTGCAAGTCGCGTCAATCTGCGCATGCGCAGTTGGGTGTAGTAAGTAAAGTGGTCATTTTGGGGGTGTGTGGAGATGTGTTTGGGGTAGAGATGGACCATCCTTGGTCCGAATGCGTCGTGTGGGGTGTCATTTTGTAGCTCTCGGGAGGTACACCCCGATTTGAGGGATGTCCGCGCCATCTGTGACGTCATCGGTGACGTCATCAGCACGAGTAGTAGCGAAAGTGGGCATTTTGGGGCAGTGAAGGAAGGTATTTGGTGTAGAGATGGACCATCCTTGGTACGAATGCGTCGTGTTGGGCGTCATTTTGTAGTTCTCGTGGTATAGACCCCGATTTGAGGGAAGTTCACGTCATCTGTGACGTCAATGGCGACGTCATCAGTAGAAGTAGTAGCCAAAATGGGCATTTTGAGGGTATGAAGGAAGGTGTTTTGGGGTAGAGATGGACCATCCTTGGTCCGAATGTGTCGAGGGAGGTGTCAATTTGTAGCTCTCGAGGTGTAGACTCTCGAGGTGTATTTCCCCGACCCGGCCCAGCCGCACGCTCCAAGAGCTCCGGAGCTCCGAGTTCCAAAAAGCCCGAGCTCCAAGAGCTCCTGGCCTGAGAGCTCCGGAGCTCCGAGCTCGGGGATGTCAACGCCCGGTGGTGGTGGTAGCTCCCGTGGGGCGGAGCTCTTGGAGCTCCAAGAACCCCGGAGCTCCGAGCTCCAAGAGCTCTGCCCCACGGGAGCAACCACCACTACCGGGCGTTGACATTCCCGAGCTCGGAGCTCCGGAGCTCTTGGAGCCCCGAAGCTCCGGAGCTCTCGGAACTCAGAGCTCGGAAGTGACATTTTTTTCACCTGCGCAGGCATGCGGCTGGGCCGGGCCGGGGAAATAAACCCAGTAGGGGAATAAAGGTCAGTACATGTAAGTACATGCCCGAGGTCCATACATATATTCCATGCATTTTTTCCCGTGGGACTACTTTCTGTCCGCGGAAGCAGACCGCGTCACCGCCAGTCCGCATCACCGCGGAAGAATTCAAGGTCAAAGGTTGCCAGAACTATAGTGGTCAAAACTTGGCACCCATCTGAAAGGACGGCTTCTGATTGGACAAGAGCAGCCGAGAATACATCTAACGAGCAAGAACGAATATGACAAATACAGCTCCAAATGGCGGCCTCTGATTGGACAAGAGTCTTCTTGAATTGTAAACATACCCAACGCGGCTCCCCCAGCGTGGGTATGATGTAACATTGGGAAGAATAAACTATATGAAAAAACTTGTTGTTGTTCTCTCTTCTGTCATCTTTGTTGTTGTTGTTGTTGTTCTCTCTCCGGTCTATATCATGGCATCAAGGTGTTATGCTAGGGTGTTAAGGCGTAACGACGGGCGTTGACGGGCGTCACTGCATTTCGTTGTATTGGTGGCAATTCCATGAAAATCAGAGCTTTTTGGGCTAATTCACCAGGGCGTTGAAGCGTTGAGCTTGGCGTTGGCGGGCGTTGCTACAAGATGCCACTTAACACGATGCATTTGGACCAAGGATGGTTCATTTCTACCCAAACACACCCTCACGCGCCCCCCCCCCCCAAAATGCCCGTTTTCGCTACTACTCCTAATGATTACGTCAACAATGACGTCATAGATGACGTGAACATGCCTCAAATAGGGGTCTGCACCCCAAGAGCTACACCTCCCTCGACACATTCGGACCAAGGATGGTCCATCTCTACCCCAAAACACCTTCATTCACACCTTCAAAATGCCCATTTTGGCTACTACTCCTACTGATGACGTCGCCATTGATGTCACAGATGACGTGAAATCGGGGTCTGTACCACGAGAACTATAAAATGACACCCCACACGACGCACTCGGACCAAGGATGGTCCATCTCTACACCAAATACTTTCCTTCACTGCCCCAAAATGCCCACTTTCACTACTACTCGTACTGATGACGTCACAGATGACGCGGACATCCCTCAAATCGGGGTCTACACCCCGAGAGCTACAAAATGACACCCCACACGACCCATTCGGACCAAGGATGGTCCATCTCTACCCCAAACACACCTCCACACACCCCCAAAATGACCACTTTACTTACTACACCCAACTGCGCATGCGCAGATTGACGCGACTTGCAATTAAAAAACACACGCCATTCTGACTCTACCCCCCAAAAGCTTCACTTTGACACCTCCCACGACCCACTCTGACCAATAGTGGTCCATACCGGTCCCAAAATGTCTATTTCCATGCCCTTTTCCCACAATTCCCTGCCTGGGCATGCGCAGAATGACGATATTCCTACCCCACATCCACCCAGTCGAAAGCTCCCTCACGTATGCTTCACAACGATACCTCATACGACTCCATCGGACCATTAGTGGCCCACCTAGACCTCAAAACGTCTATTTCCATACCCTTTTCCCACAATTCCCTGTCTGCGCATGCGCAGAATGTTGAAAACGAACGACACGCTAGTCCAGGTGGATGCTCCTTCTAGAATGTTTCACATTGATACCTCACTCGACTCCATCGTACCATTAGTGGTCCACCTAGACCCCAAAACGTCTATTTCCATAACCTTTGTCTACCGCACATGCGCAGAATGACGTCGGTTCCACGTCAAACCCAGCCCATCGGATGCTCCCTCACGTATGCTTCACATACTCGACTCCATCGGACCATTAGTGGTCCACCTAGACTCCAAAACGTCTATTTCCATAACCTTTGTCTACCGCGCATGCGCAGAATGACATCGGTTCCACGTCAAACCCAGCCCGTCGGATGCTCCCTCATGTATGCTTCACATTGATACCTCACTCAACCCACTCGGTCCACTAGGGGCTCACCTAGACCCCAAAACGTCCACCCAGTATGGACCTATCCACTGAGCCAGTAGGCCTATGGCTATATACAGACCCACCAGGTACTTTTCAAAAAAATTCAACCATTCGCTTCGGGACCCCTCCCATCGTGTTCTTCGTGGCGAGATGTGAAAAACAAAACCAAGCAACCCATAGTAAAACCCACGAAAAATTTCCCAGTATGGACCTATACCCCCATAGCGCTATGGGCCTATATACAGACCTACCCGGTACTTTTCGATAAATTTCACCGCTTAGCTCCGGGACCCTTCCCATCGTGTTCTACGCGGCGAGACGAAGAAAACAAGACCAAACAACTCATAGTAACATCCAAAAAAAAAAATGACCACCCCCATACAGGTATTTTCCCGTATAGATTTAATATGCAAATGTTCGAATCAGGGAAGATAACCCGGAATTTGCCAAAAATCACAAGAGTGCATCAAGAGTTACCTCCCCATTGGAACTCTTCAGTGTTGGAGGTAGTTTTTGGTCTCTTGAGCTGGTGGCGCCCCTGTCGGATGCAAGAGTTACCTCCACAAGTTTAAGTGCACAAAGGTCAATATAACCTTTTTTACGCTTTCTATACTACTCTGGATATCACTTGATAAAATTAATTTTATTTGGTGAAACAGAGTTTTAAGGAATTCATTATGGGACCATGTTTATATCTCTTTTATTTTTTTAAACAGTGCAACAAAAGTAAGTCCCCCCCTAAACGATGTTTGATATCTTCCAAGATATTTTCCAGATCCTGATGAATTTTTGCACACACTAGCCCAGTAACCAGCCCCACACGGTATATCAAGGATTAATACGTAGGTGTAGTTGTACGCAAATGAGCATGCGCAAACTGGGAATCGGTCCAATTTTGAAAAGTTCATGAACAGATTAATCCAGACTTTTCAATGTCAAATCGTTATTTCATCACAGAATTCGATCAACCAGTCATGAAATATTCATGTGGTTGGGCATCCAGGACATGTCAACCACCACAAGAAATTCATGCGGTTTCACATAACGGGTTTTACGTAATTTGATGTCCGAGATGGTCAATAAAAACGGTCTCATACCTGAATATCCCATATTTCTGCCCACAAGTCTTGGGCATTCAGTTGAAGTTCTGTGGTAAACCATGCCTCGTTTATCCAATATGGACAGGGCTGTTGCAATTGGTCTGTTGGAGGCTAACACCCCTGTAAAACAGGTTGCTCGTCGAATGGGGGTAACACCTAAAGCAATTCGCAAATTGCAAGCAAAGTTTCGTGCTACAGGGGGATGTGAAGGATCTACCAAAAAGTGGAAGGCCCAGGACGACCACACGACGACAAGACCGTCGAATCGTTAACGTCACACTGAGGAACAGAACGTTATCAGGTATGAGGGCCTCGGTGTGCCACAAAAAAATCGAATACCATTTTCTGATGTAGCGCAGATCCAAATCGTTCCGTTAAACACGACTCACTCACTCCTCAATTCACTTAACTCCCATTCTGAATTTCAGCACGAGAGGTCCGAGATCAAATAAGAGCAGATGCTGGTGCCGGCGCTAGGAGAGTGAGTGCTCAAACAGTTAGGAGACGCCTAAAAGCCGTCGGATTGCGTGCTAGGCGTATGGTGAAGAAGGCTTCTCTGCTCCGCCGTCATAAGATAGCGCGCCTGCAGTGGGCAAGAAATCATGTTCGGTGGACCAGACGACAGTGGGGCAATGTTCTCTTCAGTGACGAAACGCGTGTCTGTCTCCGTCACGTTGACGGTAGGAGGCGTGTGTGGCGTCGTCAGGGAGAGCAGCATGCCGAGTGTTGCGTGCAACCAGTAACGGCCTTTGGTGGTGGCAGCGTAATGGTCTGGGCAGGCATTAGTTTGACCGGTAAAACCGATCTGGTGCCGATTCAGGGGAACTTGAACGCTAATCGCTATGTGACTGAAGTTCTTCGACCACAGGTTTTGCCCTACGCAGGTGCCGTTGGGGATGGATTTGTCTTCATGGACGACAATGCGCGTCCACATCGGGCAAGGATTGTAAATGGCTTCTTCCAAACTGAAGGCATTGACCACATGCAGTGGCCCGCCAGTTCTCCGGATCTCAATCCCATCGAACATCTTTGGCATCAGCTGAAACAATCGGTCTATCGTCGAGTTGGGGTGGAGTCAAATCTTGATGACGTGAGACGCCTGCTTCAGGAGGAGTGGTTAGCCATCCCGCAACGTCGGATCGCAAGCCTCATCAACACCATGCGAGCACGTTGTCGAAATGTCATCCAATGTCGTGGCGGTTACACGCGATTCTAATGATTACTGACCGTCGAGATACGGAGTCAACATGATCGAATTCTGTGATGAAATAACGATTTGACATTGAAAAGTCTGGATTAATCTGTTCATGAACTTTTCAAAATTGGACCGATTCCCAGTTTGCGCATGCTCATTTGCGTACAACTACGCGTACGTATTAATCCTTGATATATCGTGTGGGGCTGGTTACTGGGCTAGTGTGTGCAAAAATTCATCAGGATCTGGAAAATATCTTGGAAGATATCAAACATCGTTTAGGGGGGGGACTTACTTTTGTTGCACTGTTTATATCAGAAAACGTTTTTTTTTTATTAATAAAAAGACTTATTTTTGATTAATAAAAGAAACTAATAAATACCAGAAAGGCGCACATCTATTTTTGATATTAAAAAATAAACGAATCATTGTAAATCAGGGGAATACCACTAGATGTGAAACTATGAAAACTTCGTGCGAAGTATTCGCCGATATTCTACAAGATCTCATAAGTCAATCACAACAAATTCTGCCTTTTTCAATTTGACAATGATTGGCATTTAGTTCACGGATATTAACACCTTCGCACGGCACGATCTTTTGATATTTCCTACCGTCTGACAAAGCCAGACTTTTCAGCGGGACTAAGCCCTTTGAAGTTTACGTTTACCACGCACACAGTCCTCAAATCGAGGTTAGAGTGGAATGTACATGTAATCGAGTGTCAAAGCAGATTAGGAACGAATGTACTTCAGTCAATCGTTGAATAAAGTTTAGACAGGACTGTACTGGTACATGTATTCGACTGTCAAAGCGAGGTTAGGGAGGAATGTACTGCTGATTTTACCATAATATTTATTGCTTAAATTGACAGGCATGATAAATCATTTTAGCTGAAAAGCATACATATATACCGATATCGATGGAGTGCACTTAGAACCACATGGCCTTCCGTGCAGTGTGATATATTTTGTTGAATTTCGGGGGAACCATGCAAACTTTCATTCTATCTCACGTGTAGACAAGATCAGGTATTCTTATTGTCTGTCGTCAACCCCAGGATTCGGTCTTTTTAACGCCGAGAACTGTCATACTACCACAAGTAGTGTACGTGTCATCGAAGGGTAACTTGCAAAATGGCGACTGGGCACGAAAACTGGGTGATTGATAACGACGGCCCTACAATGGATTCGCCCACTGTGAAACAATTTGACGACGTCCGTCCCACACGAATCCGTAGTAAACCAAAATTTGACGACTTTCTCATTGGCAAAGATTATGATACGTGCCTTGACAAAGGAAAGCGAGCCATAGGCCTGGATACAATCCCAAGCTTGGAAATTCCAAAGTCACACATCCAATCTGATGGGAAGGTTAATAATGTGACGTTCACAACTTTGCCCAATCGCATTCCCTACTGGAAAGAAGCAGTCTGTCTAAAGTTTCCTGACAGGGTGAGCAAGTTGAAAAATGATTCGGTTTTCAAAGTGACCTATTCTAGTGAGCCCCATACAGCTACGAAAGTAACAATAAACTTCTACAAAACTGGTAATGTTCTCATACAAGGTGTCAATAAGTGCACAGAGTTTGTGGATGTATACTTTGATGATCTACGCAAAACCGTGAATGAGCTGGCGAAGAATGAGCTCCTACACATTGCTATGCGTACCGATCCGGTTCTGTTATCTGATCCTCATGATCACACCAATCTCAAACACATCAGTGACACTGCTCTCTTGACACCAAAGCGGGCCAGCAGTACACGTATCCCTACCCAACCCTCTGAAACAAAATCTGGTACAAACTCGAATTCAAGTCCAAATGGAATCAGTCCGAAACAACGGGCTGTTATACTTCAGAAGGCAGAATCACATTCGGCAACACTAGATACTAAGCTAACTCAAATTGACACTGTTGTACAAACGTTAGCAAGATCAGTTGACCAACTTAGTAACTTACTCACTACAGATTTTAATAGTATTCAAAACTGTGAGTCACCTGGAACCAAAAAACTCAAAGAAAAGGTATCCAGCATCCAGGAAACCATCAATGGGAAAACAAAACACCTGAGTCAGCAGTTGGACTCTCTCCACGTAAAACTAAACACCCAGGACACAAAACTGGAAGCTTTTGGGAATGATATAAAGGCGAGAACTGAGGAATCCACAGCCCACATCATCAAATCCCTCCCATCTGCAGAAATCTTCCAAAAAATCATTGAGTCTATAAAAACACAGCTCTCCACTGAACTAGCTGAAATTGAAAGTAGGCTCGTAAGTGAGATACAGGATGTGAGACAAACGTTGCTAGACAGCACAAAGCAACATCATCAGCAAGAAGATAAAACTTGTGCAAGACAAGTGGAACATACATCTCTCCAGAAACCTGTAACAACGGATCGAGACCAGTCAACGGTGGTTACACAAAAGCATTTACTGGCTACTGAGCCCAGCTGTCCCCCTGATGAAAAATACCCCGATCCTGGAAGTAAAGAGCCTAATACACAAGAAGCTCACAGGAGTGTCGTCAGCACAAATCGTCTTGATTCTTCCAGCACGATGTCGTCGGGAACACCTACATGTATGACACCGACACCTTTACCTAGTAGTACTGACAATGCTGATGCTGGGAATGACAAGCCCATTGTTGGTCCTGAGAACCACAATTCTGTGTTTGATGTGCTAATTCTTACAGATTCGTCTTTCAGTAGATTGAACCCGCGAAAGTTCGCCAGGAACAAACGTATCAGAAAACAAGTAGTCCGTGGTGGATTACTGGAAATGGCAGATTTTCTGAAAGTGAGTGACAATATTCATGCATCCCAGGTGGTAATCCATACGGGCACTAATGATTTGAGTCGTGTCGGTGAGAAGGCGTTCGAGAAAAACGCTACACAAATGCTCAACACTGTAAAACAAAAGTTTCCAGCCAGCTCAGTGTTCCTGTCTGGTATTCTGCCCCGATTGGACAGTTGCGGTGCCCATGTGAACAGGGCAAATGTAATCCTACACAAGCTGTCCTTATCCTGCGGTGTTACCTTCACCGACAACAATGTGGTAACAAAATGTGGTTCGCAGATACAGGAATCATTATACTATGACAAAGTTCATCTTAATGATCGGAATGGAGTCCCAAGACTCGTCCTTCATTTACGACATGTGCTGGGTATTAGTCATACAGATATTGAACCCCTCCAACCCAATGAGTCCATTGGTGGTCTCATAAGTCATACAACTGAACAGCCACAGAAGTTCACTCAAGACAACCCGATCATTGTAGGTGGAAAGGCCGGCCACGATAGCGGGGTAGCCTCCCCTGAGCCACAGATAACCTCCCCTGAGTTGATTCGTCCCTCGGTACCTACTGTAGGTCCGCCAGCATGGCCTTGGCAGCAACAATCTAATCCATGGGCGATGATGAATTCACCATACTACTGGCCCAGTTACAACAGTGGGAATGTACTAGCCTCTACCACTCCAATGTCACCGATACCCCAGATGTATGGTTTCCCCCCCTTATTTTCACCGATAGTCATATAATAATTATATGCTTCCGTTTTCTCAGAGACTCAAGTTGGGTCTATGGAACATCCAAGGTTTCAGTAAAGACAAGTTTGCTGACCCTTTGTTTATACGTTTATCGTGTTCTGTTGATATTCTGTGTTTCGTTGAAACCTGGTTAGATAGTTGTGAGTCAGACTCGGACAGCTTTCAAGTAAATGGTTTTGATAGACTGGTTCCCAGTTGTCGAACTAAGCACAAACGTGCTTGGCGTAATTCAGGGGGACTGTGTATTTATGTGAAATCCTCTATAGCAACAGGTGTGGGTAAAATAGGAGCGCCCTCCAAACATCCTGACATTATGTGGATTAAACTGTGTAAATCCTTTTTCAATCTTCCCAAGGATCTGTTCATTGGGGTCGTATACATATCCCCTAAACGTAATCAGGGTAATATTAGTGATACCGATACAATGTTTAATTTAATTGGCACTGATGTCTCATTCTTTGGTAAGTCTGGCGACGTGTTGATCTGTGGGGATCTGAACGCTTATACAAACACTGCTCCTGATTATATACTGTCCGACGACGTAAAACATTCCCCTATCTTTGATGAAAATTATGTATCCGACATTCCACTTCTCAGAAATAACATGGATACGAAATATGCTGACTATAGTGGCAAACTGTTACTGGAACTGTGTAGGCAGTCTCAAATGAGACTGCTTAATGGTCGGACGCTTGGTGATACAGTTGGAAAATATACTTCTGTGCAGTATGGTGGATGTAGTGTTGTGGACTACATGTTAGCCCATGCAGATCTTTTACCACAAATCCTTAAATTTCAGGTTGGAGATTTTACCTTTCTCTCTGACCACTGTATGTTGACCTGTCACATAAATATTATGATACATCCTTCGTCCACGGAGAGCCCTAGACTACATCCCTTACCGAAAAGATATTTTTGGAACTCTGATGGAAAAGAAAAATTTCAGACTGAATTAAATTCAAACGAATCTGTAAAGGCCTTTGAACGATACTCAAAATCCACATATATTGGTTGTGACGAAATGGTGAATGAGTTCCTTCAGATCTTGCATCCTATATGTGATAAAGCGTTATGTTATAAGTCTTGTTCTATTGCATCGAAAAAACATAAAAAGAGCAGGCGCAAGCCTTGGTTTGAGCAGTCATGCAAAGATATGAGACGTACTCTAGTCAGACTAAAAACTGAAGTCAACAAAAACCCATCAGATGGTGAAATACGTCATAAATTTTATTCCCATAAATCAAAATATAGGCGTCTATTAGCTAGTTGCAGAAGAAAATACAAACAAGACATAATTCATCAACTGGAGTCACTAAACGGTACAGATCCCAGACAGTTCTGGGACCTACTTAAGAAACTTAAGGATGATCCTGATCCCAACAAAACAATGAATCACAAAGACTTTATAGAACATTTTGCAAATTTATCCTCCCCGAATCACACTGAAGACAATGACTTTCAAAGCAAAATTAAAACAGATAAGTCTACATTAGAAACAAATCTTCAGACTTCTGAACTTTTTGACAGTGCAATCACATTTTCAGAAATTGAACAAGCTGTAAAAACTCTAAAAAATGGAAAGAGTTCAGCTGAAGATGGAACTATAAATGAAATGTTCAAGTACGGTATCTCAGTACTTGGCATCCCTCTACTAAAATTGTTTAATGCAATATTTTCGACTGGAAATTTTCCATCGGCTTGGAATAATGGACTCATTGTGCCCTTGCATAAAAAGGGGGACCAGTCTGATCCTTACAATTACAGGGGTATTACCTTAACTAGCTGCTTAGGTAAGTTATTCAATAAAATCTTATTAAACAGATTACAGGCTTTCTGTGACAGTACTAATATTCTTCATAAAAGTCAAATCGGATTTACAGCAAACTGTCGGACAACTGACCATATTCTTACCCTCCGAAACATTGTAGAACAAGAAAAATCGAAGAAAAATAAAGTATATACTGCATTTATAGATCTGAGTAAAGCCTTCGATACTGTGTGGAGAGAAGGCCTCCTGTATAAATTACTTCAAATAGGCATAGGCGGCAAACTGTATTCCATATTGAAGAGCATGTACTCTGAAACTACTGCAGCTGTTAAATTTCCTGATGGTTTGTCTCCACCATTCTCTTCAACTCAAGGAGTTAAACAGGGTGATGTTCTTAGTCCTTTGCTATTTAACATATTTCTCAATGATCTGATAAGTGAAATTCATAGTGATCCATTAGGAGCGATCTCCGCTGGTTCCACTGTAGTTAACATACTCTGTTATGCAGATGATATTGTCCTCTTGTCGTCCACATCAGAAGGGTTACAATCTAAACTAAATATTTTACAGGATTTCTGTCAAAATTGGGGACTGCAAATCAATATTGACAAATCTAAGGTCATGATTTTTAATTCTAATTTCCGTACCAAGCAAAAGTTATACTATATTAAAGGAGACCTTATTGAGGTGGTAAAACAATACACGTATCTAGGGATTATACTTAAAAATAATGGCAACTTCTCACTTGCAATCGAAAACTTGCGTAATAAGGGACTCAAAGCATATTTCAAACTCAAACAACTTTTGAATTGTAGTACTGACTGCAAACTGTTTGAGAAAATGTTCG
Source organism: Hanleya hanleyi (assembly GCA_036873755.1). Classification (NCBI taxonomy): domain Eukaryota; kingdom Metazoa; phylum Mollusca; class Polyplacophora; order Lepidopleurida; family Hanleyidae; genus Hanleya; species Hanleya hanleyi. The sequence continues at coordinate 28,412 of JAVTVY010003707.1, read as the reverse complement.
ATGCAGTAATTAAGCCGATTATCCTCTATGGTTGTGAAGTTTGGGGAACCTTAAACACCTTTCGCGACACAGATGGCTTCGAATATTTACATTTAAAATTTATTAAAGAGCTGCTGGGTGTTCACTCTAAAAGTGTTAATAACGCATGTCGAGTGGAACTTGGCAGATTACCCCTAAAATTTGACATTCTGAAACGCCTCTTACAATTCTGGATACATATCTTGGATAATCCGGGCTCTTTGGTGTTCGAAGTGTACACTAATACATCGAGCAGTAGTGGCTGGGCTGCCTATATACGTATGCTTTTAGACTCGTGTGGACTTGGATACATGTATATTAACCAGTCCCATATTACGAAATGTGATATAGAAATCATAATTCGTAGACTTAAGGATATTGCAATGCAGGATATACTATCTGCTATCCACTCGTCTGATAAACTTACAGTTCTGGCTTTAATGACTTCTTCGTTTAACCGTGCCAGTTATGTGGATCTTGTCGTTTCCAAGGAATTAAGAAGTGTTCTCTGCCGCTACAGAATTAGTGCACATAAATTAGAAATAGAAATTGGCCGATACAAGAATATAACTAGAACTGAGCGCTTGTGTACACGTTGTTCATGTGAATCTATCGAGGATGAATACCATGTCTTATTTGAATGTCAAAGCTATAAGGATATACGAGTGCCATTCATCAATACAATACAGAAAATGTTTCCATACTTCTCAAAGTTACAGAAAACCGAAAAGATTAAATTGGTACTTGGGAGTATCTCCAAATCTATTTTGACCCTCACTGCCAAATACCTGATACTATGTGAGAACTTGCGGAAGACTGAAACTTATTAGTTCCTTGGAAATATGTGTATAGGCCTATCTATACTTCAGCTAGTCCAACTGGTAACTGCTATACGTATATACGGTATTACATACTTCAACCTGTTTGTTAAATATTATTGTTTCACACTGACAGTTGTATTTTCGTCCTTTTGTGCCAAATGACCATATAACCAGCCATGTGACTGTGTTTTAGTGTCAATAAAGTTATCTTATCTTATCTTATCTTACAGGAACAAAGAGTAAAACCTGTTTACAAGATGATTCATTCTTCACAAAATTTTCACAGAACATGTTGTTGTTGTTGTCCAGTGTGATCTTTTCAAACTTGCAGGTCAATAGCCAGTGAACATAGTTTCTGAAATATCCCTATGATCCCAATAAACCTACCTCAATAACTGTTCCTTTTCTCAATACTTTAGCATATGTATTCACCAGTAAACCATCTAAAACTAGTAAGTTCCTGAGTGAAGACACACCAACCATATCCCCTTGTGTGACAGCTATTTCCCTCCAACGGTTCAATTTTCCCTCCAAAACTTACACAAAGGATTCCAGTCAGTAAAGGGATACCAAGACTATAATCTCACAAGAGATCTCTTGTGAGTATTTGGACTCTGTTCATATTGAACATTTTCTCTTCGGATTTTGTCAAAGTCCTGAAACTTATATGATCTCTCGTGAGAAAAAGGGACTTAGTTGTTTTCCCATATATTTCTTCTGGTCAGAATAGAAAACCTCACAAGAGATATTTTCTCACATAGTTCCTGGTATGATTTCATTTCCTCACAAGAGATTTAAGTGAGAAAAGTAAAACCTTGCCTCGTCTCATATGTGTCTTACTAGTTGAGGAGAGTTTCTCACCAGAATCTCATAAGAATCATACTAGAAACAAGTCAGATTATGTGAGACTGTTTGGTACGTTGTTATAGCCTTTGTATGACTGAAATGTCACCCATCTAAACTGATTGTTGTACCCAGAAAGTTTTGTGACTCGCAATGCTACACTGTATATGGACGTTTTTGCCAATTTCCTGTGAGCCATGTCGAGAAAAGCTGTCCAGTGGGAAACCAGTTTGGTAATCAGACTCTGCTTAAATCTTTACAAATACTCACTCTGTTTGAGATGTTGGGATGTTTGTGAGTTTCGAGCTCCCTTCACAACAGGTCATTTTGCTCTCGTCACATCTGGGTCTTGGATTCCCACCATTGCAGTCCTAGAGAAAATAACCACAATATTTTACAGTTATCATGTATTTCATTGTGCCACAAGTTGAAGGCCACACAAAAACACAGACTATAGAAACCAATAGTCCCGATATCGAACCCTTATTAGTCATATAGGAAGTTTAACATGAATACATTGTTCATTTGACATGTTTGACATTGAGCCGAGCTAATTCAAGCTATTATTTACTTTGATAAAGTTGGATTATTTTCTACACTTGCCCTGGTGATGACCATCTCTGTTTATGTCTATTCAACTTTGGAACAGTCACATCTTCAAAGGTGTTTGGTATTCTAAAAGTTTCTATGATATGTATCTTCGGACTTCAGCAGTATGTCCATTGTTAATGCACTGCCTGGTGCCTGACCTTCGCTCGATGCCCTGTGGGCATTATGACATTGATTCACATGACTAAGAATTCTCATCTCTGGATTCCCTTTTCCTAAAAATATTAGAACAGTAACATGTACATATCTATCTAAAAATTGGGACCAGATGGTGAATAATTATTTCATTTACAAATGAAGCCTAAGAGTGTGCTCCTTACATGTGACTTATCGTTGATTGTTATCGCCTTATCTTCATTGATCAGACAACAGTGGTTGTCGTCTGGGCTGTCCTTTTCGGTGACTTTTCCATAGCAACAGAGCTGGTGATCAGTCAGTTCAGTGCCACGACAAACACAGTTTGCATCGCTCCTCCCACGACATGCTCGTTTGCTGCGATCCACAACAATGCCTACAGAAACCATTTGAATACACCATATCGTAATCTCAGAAGTACCGCATATTACATGTACCGCATACTCATGCCAGGCGCGAGACTGAGGGGCAGGTTCACACACATGTGGGTTTTTTTCACAAGAGCCAGCAAAGCCACAATTTTGTGAAGCTAACTTGCACTAAAATGCTGAAATTATTCTAACAACATTCATTGTGTGAATTTCTTGAACTGTTGAACCAACGCTCCAACAAAATACCCTGGCGTTTTTGGCTCTCTTGAAAAAACGCATGTGCGTAAACCTGCCCTTCAGTCTTGCACCTGGCATGATAATGCGATAATATTCAAATATACTTTTGAATGACTGTTCTTGATGGATTCCCATCTTTCTTTTCAATTGTAGAGAAAATGTATTTTTCCAGCTGGAGTAACTTTACTATAGTATAATAAATAAAGTTGAAAGGTTGAATGTGAGTACAGTACATACAATGTACTTGATGTTATATTAACACAGGAAGGAAGCACAGAGATTGCTCAATTGTATCCCCCCTTCCACTTTAATCTGACACTGCCCCGCCATTGTTCTGTTCTTTATGGTTGGTGGAGGCCAAATTTGGATAATTATAAAAATTCTGTTTGTCACTTTTTGCCATGCCTCACATAATACATATTCAAGTGATAATACGATGCTTCGATGCAAGATGGTCGCCAGGGCTTTCGCCAAATCCGAAAATGTGACCTGGTTATGAGACCTACATTCCTTGGGAGTATATTGTGGTGAAATTATGAAGCGATCAGTGAATTTTGAATTTTGCACCCAATTCACTGTTTTGGGGGCAATTTCTTACTTCAGGACCTATGTTGTCTGCTTTGGAATGTAGAATAACATATAATATAGCCATTTTCCTGGTTCAAATCAGTTATGGACTGAGATCCAGCTTGGACAAATAAATATATCCCATTCACTTAGGTTTAAACAAAGGGCCATAACTCTTGAAAATATAACCGAAAACAGAGAAACATCACCCTACACATGGGTCACTGACCACATATCATGCAAATTTCATACTTGTTCATACAATATTAACCGAGATCCAGCCCTACAAATCCCAATTCACAAAGATTTGAAGAAAAAAGGGCCATAACTCTTGAAAATATAGGCGAAATGTGGATAAACTTCACGCTGCACAACTACAGGGCACTGCCCACATACCCTGCAAATTTCATAATTGTTCATACAATATTAACCGAGATCCAGCCCGGACAAGTTCCAATTCACAAAGATTTGAAGAAAAAAGGGCCATAACTCTTGAAAATATATGCGAAATGCGGAGAAAATTCACGCTGCACAACTACAGGGCACTGACCACACATCCTGCAAATTTCATAAACGTGTCCATACAATATTAACCGAGATCCAGCCCGGACAAGTCCCAATTCACGGAGAATTCAGGAACAAAGGGCCATAACTCTTGAAAATATGAGCGAAACGTGGAGAAACTTTACACTGCACAACTGTGGGTCATTGACCATGCACATATCATGCAAATTTCAGACTTGTCCATACAATTTTAACCAAGATCCAGCCCGGACAAGTCCCATTCACGGAGATTTCAGAAAAAGGGCCATAACTCTTGAAAATTATACCGGAACTCGGAAAAAACTCTACGCTGCACAACTACGAGCCACTGGCCACATTCCATGCAAGTTTCAATCCTGTCCATCAAATATTAACCGAGATATTGCCCGGACAAGAAATTCGGACGGACAGACGGACGGACAAAGCGATCGCTATATGCCCCCCCCCCCCTCTAGTTAGAGGGGGGGCATAATGCCCGGACAAGAAATTCGGACGGACAGACGGACGGACAAAGCGATCGCTATATGCCCCCCCTCTAACTAGGGGGGCATAATTAATTCATAACACAGAAAGGAAGCAATCAGAGATTGCTCAATTGTATGCCCCCCATTCCGCTTCAATCTGACACTGCCCCGCCATTGTGCTGTTCTGTATTGGTCTGTGGAGACCTAATTTGGATAATTATAAAAATTCTGTTTCAGTCACTTTTTCCGGCATGCCTCACATAATACATATTCCAAGTATTGACCAACAAGTAACAATACAATGTTTTGATTCAAGATGGTCGCCCGGGTGCTTTCGCCAATTCCAAAAATGTGACCTGGTTATGAGATCTACATTCCATTTTCCCAGTCCAAACCTGGACAAATAAATATATCCCATTCACTTAGGTTTGATGACCAAAGGGCCATAACTCTAGAAAATATAACCGAAAGCAGAGAAACGTCACGCTGCACAACTATGGGGCATTGACCACATATCATGCAAATTCCATACTTGTCCATACAATATTAACCGAGATACAGCCCGGATAAGTCCCAACTCACACAGATTTCAAGAACAAAAGGGCCATAACTATTGAAAATATACGCGAAACGCGGAGAAACTTCACGCTGCACATCCACAGGGCACTGACCACATATCCTACAAATTCCATACTTGTCCATACAATATTAACTGAGATCCAGCCCGGACAAGTCCCAATTCACAAAGACTTGATGAACAAAGGGCCATAACTCTTGAAAATATTCGCGAAATGCGGAGAAATTTCACGCTGCACAACTACAGGGCACTGACCACATACCCTGCAAATTTCATAATTGTTCATACAATATTAACTAAGATCCAGCCCGGACAAGTCCCAATTCACAGAGATTTCAGGAACAAAGGGCTATAACTCTTGAAAATATAAGCGAAACGGGGAGAAGCTTTACGCTGCACAACTGTGGGGCACTGACCACATATCATGCAAATTTCATACTTGTCCACACAATATTAACCAAGATCCAGCCCGGACAAGTCCCATTCACAGAGATTTCAGAAAAAGGGCCATAACTCTTGAAAATTATACCGGAACTCGAAAAAAACTCTACGCTGCACAACTACGAGGCACTGGCCACATTCCATGCAAGTTTCAATCCTGTTCATCAAATATTAACCGAGATATCGCGCGGACAAGAAATTCGGACGGACGGACAGACGGCACGACAGACAGACGGACGGACAAAGCGATCGCTATATGCCCCCCCTCTAATTAGAGGGGGGGGCATAATTAAAATACCAGAAAATGTCCATTACTGTAAGTGGACATATTCTAGAATCCTGGACTGTTGTCCTTTAACTGTCCAAATACATGTATTGTGCGGTAGGGGTGAGCACTTAAATTGTTCTGAAATAATTAATAATATTTTAACACCAATCACTTTAATAAAAGCCCTGTATTAAAGGGTCCCTGTATGTATTCATGGATGTGTTGTCACTGAACACAGTTTTCAGTTCTATTTAATCCATGGGAATATTCCATCAGAAACTATTTCTGTGAATTGCATGAATGTTAATTCTGTGAATTTAGCAGACATGGCTTTTCATTGAAATTTATGGGAATCGGAACAAATTCTGGCAACCTAGCTCTATGAGAATCCAAAACAGATAGAGACAGCTAAAGTTTTATGAGAATCTGTTTGAACTATGTTACAGGAGTGCTTATGGGAATCAAATTGCTGTGGAAAAGCAAGCCTTATTCAGCCTATCACAAACCCCAATTCTTGGTCAATTAATATCCTATATTTACTTTATTTTCTGAGGGTAACAAATACAAGTATTTACTCTGTCAGTTGTGTAAACTGTTCTTCCCAGAGGCCCTCTAACAAACAATCAAACAATGTACATTAAATATATATATGAAAACAGTTCAACCAAATTCAAAGTATACATCAAACACATAATAATATATCTAACATCATGGCATCCAGCTAACTTATGCTTTTTGCCTGAAGAATTTTTATCAGTTGATGTTTGAAGGCTCCAGCCAAGGGAGACTCTCTTAGCTTCTTGTCCAGCGAATTCCATATTTTGGCTCCTGTGTAGCTCAAGCTTCTTGTCAGCATATTTGATTTTGGCTTGGGAACAAACAGATCATTATTTTCTGTTGATCTTAGATGCCTTGATGTTACCTCCCCAACATATTTGAACAAACTGTTCAGATAAGGAGGACAAAGATTGTGGATAATTTTATACATAAGTACAGCTTTTTGATAATATATCCGGTCTAATACACTGATCCAGTTGAGTTCCTTAAAACGTTCTGCTGATGATGTTAAATAGTGCGCGTTGAGTATAGTTCTAGCTGCTCGTTTTTGTAATTTGTTAATTCTGTCAATTCTATCAATGCACCCCAATCGTATATATGTCGCTATGATCTTACTGATTTCAATTGAATTTGGTGAAAGAGCGCCAATAGTCATATGACATCACGGCTACATTTTAGCTACTTTTACCTGCAGTCGGGGAGGGGGGATAGGGTCATCGTCTCCGCTTTAACCTAAGGTTTGCGCCACGGACCAGTCCATATTCTACCCTGCATTATGGCACCAACATGGCAGCAGCGTGGCAACATCAGAAGATACCCCAGCAGAGTGGCATCTGATTTGGCTGAGCCAACGGAAAAATCCCTACTATTATGTTCCCTTCAAAGCACTATGAAGATTTCTTGGGATTGGTTGACACTCGCATTAGTGCAAGAGCAGATAGGATTTAATTTTATTTAGATTATCACGAACCCTGTATTTTCCACAAGTATCACATTAGTAGGCCTACAATTGAATAATCGAGATGGAACCAAAACTATGGCTTTTGTAGAATAGGCATTCTGAGCTAATTTAAACTAGCAGATAGCTTACCCCCAACACATTTCTTGGTCGTGGTGTCCATGAGAGCTGCATCACAACAGTTGTATTTGTGTGGGTATCTAGGCTCTGGGATGGTTTGAACAGTGGTTTTACAACAGACCTTACTGCTCTGACTGGACAAGCTCAATTGTCTACTGATAACTTCACTTCCACAGCATTCTTGTGTGGCAATGTTGTAATATTCTGAAATGAAATAGTTAGTTTTGAACAATTAGATAGTTCGTAATAATGACCCTATTATGGCAATGTCCGATTAAAAACATGTGATGTTGAATCATCACAGATTGTACGATTTTACTTATTCATTCACATTTGATCTCTACCTTGAACTTAGATTCTGACCTTACTTTAGCTGGTAATTTTGGTCAATGACTGATGCTTGTGTTGTGTAAATTTTGAAAGATTAGCTCTAATCATCTACAAATTAAAGTGTTTACAGCATCAAATCTAATGGCAAGTTCTGTGGTATGATTTGGCAGGCTTGCATGTGAATCTATTTTATTCTCAAATTTGACCTGTAAAACTAGGTCAACTTGTTAGGACATCCACAATAATATATGAGAACACAAAGATTATTGGGGATGGCCTTATATCTATCTCCAATAGGTTTCTGGAGCATCAACAGCTGAATATGTTGTATATGATTTTGAAAGCCTAATCCCCCAAGAGATATTGTGAAAACAAGATTGAGCATCACATTGTCAATTGTCACATCTGCAATGAGATTAGCAATTCTGTGTTGCAGATTGAGAGCAGCAGCTCTCCCACTCTCCTCTTGCATTGATCCTGGGCTTATCTTAACATGTTTTCTGTATACTTGCCTGAGTTACAACACATCATGTCAGCCTTTTCATCATGGACGGTATCACGACAGCACACTTGTATCAAATTGTGGTAAACTTCAGAGCCACAACAGCCAAACAAATCAGCTGTCACATTGTGTACTGCACCTACAAATTGTGCAAAATAGATGTATGACTAATCAATGAGAGTGGATTGGTGAAGATCTAACCTGATGTAGATGAGGAAATCAGTAGGACACTGCTTGGCTAAGAATACTATTCTCTAATGTTCATGTTTGCGCTGAATAATACACTCTGTCTGGTGCCTGTCTCTGTTCTTGGTATTGGGGCAATTTCAGGTCATGCATGTAACATTTTTGACAGTCAATTCAAAGTTTACTGCAGCCAGACAAGAAGAAAAAACACAAAACAACCTGATAGGTATATACATAGGTTAAATCTTACAACGAATATTATGGATTAAGAATACTGATCAGCGATACGGATTTGATATTTTTGGAACATCATGATGTCGTGCCGGCATCATTGAAAACTGTTGACCGCTTCTCGCTTGCAGGAAACAAGCCTATGTTTATGTATACTATGATTGTCTTTTTGAATTTGGTGCTAACACTGTTATATGGAATGTGGAATAGGTCTTTGGATTATGGATGCGGATATTCTCTAATGGACGACGGCTGGATTATGAATGACGGATTAGACGCTTGTTATTCTCAATTAGTTGATTAGTTCAAAGAGCTTAATTTGTACTCAGTCACAATCAGAAAGTTACTTACATGACCGTGCAAATGTTATTAGTTTAAGTAACTCAAGGAACTACAGAACTACAATACTGATTTCTTGTTGGATAATTGGCCAATCAAATAGCTGGTTTGGATGATATCCCATATTACAGGAGGCATTTACTGGTACCTGAGATAATTATTAGTGATGGTCTTACCTCGACAGCACATCTGTGTTGCGGGTGTAATTGTTTTATCTCCACATGGGGCCTTGTTCATCGGCCATACTTTGTAGTCCATAGGATCGCACCACTGTATGCTGGCATCATATGCTTTTCGGCCACAACACTTTGACTGTGGACCCCGATGCTGGACTTCATACAGAGTGTCTTTTCCTGATGGCTCACTGCAGCATATGCTATTGACAGTGTTGTATAAGTCTTTCCCACAGCACCTTTGATATTCACGCTCCTCTAGAAATTAACAGAAATTGACGATCAATTTTTTAATTGAAATTAAGATCTTTTATAGATCAATCAGTACTGCTTGATGATGATAATACCCCAGAGATGCATGATTATATTACATGAGCTTTCATTGAACCCACCCACTGCCCTCAGGGGTATGTCCCCACCCCAGGGGATCTGAACCGACCCTCATACGCCACGGATTAAGATGTGAAACCCACATGAGCCGACCCATAAGAAGTGAAACCCACATGAGCCGACCCTCATATGCCACGGATTTCACCCCATGGCTTATTCACCCCCATGGGTTCATTCACCCCCATGGGTTAGTTTATAGGGATAGAGAGATCGTGTGCCCTTTCTATACTACTCATCGCGCACTACTCATCGCGCATGCGCAGTCGATCCATTCTACTGTAGGGTGCAAGTCTGGCCCATGGAATCTCAGGTAGCGAAAACACCAGGTCTCTCGTCCCACCCTATCCCGCGCCACACCTATAGGGATAGGGAGATCGCGTGCCCTTTCTATACTACTCATCGCGCACTACTCATCGCGCATGCGCAGTCGACCCATTCTACAGTAGGGTGCAAGCCTGGCCCATGGAATCTCAGGTAGTGAAAACCCCAGGTCTCTCGACCCACCCTATCCCGCGCCACACCTATTCGACCCGCATGCCCTTTCTATACTACTCATCGCGCACTACTCATCGCGCAGGCGCAGTCGATCCATTCTACTGTAGGGTGCAAGCCTGGCCCATGGAATCTCAGTGAAAACCCCAGGTCTCTCGACCCACCCTATCCCGCGCCACACCTATTCGACCCGCCTGCCCTTTCTATACTACTCATCGTGCATGTGCAGTTGATCCATTCTACTGTAGGGTGCAAGCCTGGCCTATGGAATCTGAGGTAGTGAAAACCCCAGGTCTCTTGCCCAACCCTATCCCACGCCACACCTATGCGACCCGCTGTGCAGTGAGTAAAGCGGAGGAGGAGGAGTAGGAGGAGTAGCACACGCCACGGATATATACTAGGTAGATAGATGTACATATATAATAGTTCGAAAAATGATTAAGAACAGTGGGTGACACAATCTTTTAATCCAGGTGAGTGCTCAGTGGAAACAGGATCCTGTTGTTTCAATGCTATTTGCTGATAAGCAAGAGGAACTCGATAATGTGATGTCTAGAACTGTGATAGCCCTGGTCTTTATGGCACCTGTCTGGTTCCATGTTGCTTTGAAGATTTGCTTCTTTGAAGCAAGAGAAATGCAACTTGGTTGGGTGATGCCATGTTAGTTCATCATGATATGACTGAAATGTTGTAGAAACTGATGTTAAAATTGTCACTCCGAATCCAGACATGGCTCACCACTTAATAACATATATACTGAAAACTTGTAGCATTCAGCGATCGTCATGTGCTCTAAGCTGGATCCAGAATCTCGTGAACTCCATGCTAATAATCCCAACCCATAGTTCACTACATTGATTGGCAAAATCTCTGACAGCTCTCATTGTCCCATGTCATGGACGTGGTGTCTGTCTGTTGGTGAACACAATATGTAAGGAGCGAGATATCGATCTTGATCTTTGGCACACTGTTGTCTCACTAGGGTCTCTAGGTGTCAATTTCACTCTGGATTAACCTTGACCTACTCATTTTCAAAGGTCATGTAATAATGTAAATACATGTAGCAGTCAATAACCTGACCGCATTATCTCAGCAACAAAGAGAGCTAGAGACTGAAATCTGGATCTATTGCATAATTCTGTCTTATGAAGGCCTCTTGGTCAGATTCACTCGATCTGACCTTGATATATTTCCAAACTCTCAGCGGTCAAAATGTGAACAGCAGTCATATTTGCTTGTAATCACAATATCTAAGGATCAAATTGATCTAGAGTCTCTGTCTCAGTCAGTATGCTGCTTTATGATGGCCTCGAGGTGAACATGGTAAAGTTCACTCTGCACCCCATGATCTTGACATATTATACTTGCTGGGAATTCAATAAATAAGGAGCAAATTGATCTACTCTCCATCTTTGGCACAACGGTGACTGAAGATGTACCCTAGGTGAAGTTTTCTTCTGACTGACCTTGACCTATTTTCTAAGGTCACAGAGGTCAAAATGTGAACAGTAGTCCCATTTTCTGGTGAACACAATACAAAAATCTCTGGATCAAATTTATCTAGAATCTATACTTTAGGCACAATGCTGCTTAGAGTATTTAGGTCAAGTTCACTCTTAATGGACATTGGCCTAATTTTCCAAAGGTCAAAATGTGAACACAATATTAGAACAATAATTTCAGCTACGCTCCTGAATTTCACATCATGAATGCTGCCTCATTTTCAACTTTATGGCAATTTCGGCATAGAGCATTATCAAGAGAAGCAATGGGGAATTTCAAACAGGTTGCCCAGTGGGAGATCGAGCTAGCTAGAAATTTCCACTCGGAGGAATATATAAATATTTCGTGTTTACTGTTAACATATTTCACACACTTACTAACATCCACTGAGCAGCTTTAACAGTTCATGTATATGCAGTAACCACAGATTAAATTTTGTATAATTGAATCAACTTCTCGTTTTCTACCTTCTATTAGGTTGACCAGACCATGTGATTGCTGTGGAGGATACCTGGATGCTAGGCCTACAGAGCTCTGTTAGTATGGTGAAGCTGGGATATTGCTCTCCAGGTTCAGTGATGAACTTTCAATGAGAGACATTTTGAGACCAACAAAAGTACATGTATATGTGCCAAATTGTGAACTATTGATCCATTGTCCAGTTACATTCCTATCCTTTCCCACATGCACAGACACAGTACATGACCTGTCCAATTTTATGAGAACTCTACACTACAGTCACATTTATATGTTTACCCCCTATAGTCACATGATAACATTTCTAAGATCATAGTATATACCGTCCAAGTGGCAGGTCTTCTTCTCTGCTTCGGGACATACACATCATTCCTCTCATGGTACAGATTACTATTTACTCTCATCCCAGGCACCTACAGGGTGCTGATACTGAACATTTCATCATTATGTAAGCTTATATACATCTCCACTAACCATGACAGCTGTATCCATAAATGTCTGTGAACAGCCTCCGTGGATTATGCACGTGTCAATTGATCCTCCCCCCGCCAACACACCCACTCCTGGGGATGGGTGGGGGCATGCACAATTTGATGTGAGGGTTGGCAAACAAGAATAAACACGAACTTGTAATCAGTTACCCCCCTTGTATAGCTTACGTTCTGAGGTGGGGCCAAAGTGGTAACTATGCGGGAGAACTAAGGTTATGTGAGTGATATGGCTTGCCGAAGATGCCTATAGGTTGGGGCATGTCCTGGCAAAATGTGCGTGGGGGAGGGGGAGTGATCCACTTGACACATGCATTATACCGGCCATGTGAGTCTTATGGTTCATCATCTAACCGAATGTATACAGGTTAAACTGATGGATCTGATCAGAATATGGGATCCAGTGGTTTCCAGGATTGTGGTTTCCATATGGGAGAAAAGATCGAGTAGAGATTATTTCTCACACATTTCCTGTGTGTTGATGAGTTGAATCAGCAGTTGGAGCATGCTGCAAGGTCCATCAAAAAAGGACAAATCAAGGGGAATAACTAAAAATCTTGCAGATGGTGCAGTGTAGAATTCTCACTTAAATGTCCACATCAGTTAATTATTTGTATGTATGAACATATATGGATGTGGCTACCTTGTTTATAGCAACATCAGGGTGGACAATAAGCTTACCTGGGTTCAGAGCTCCATGCCACCGATCATCACAGCATATTCCATCTGTGTTTGGTCTGAGCACTTTATCACAGCAGTTATAATCTGATGCAGGCTTCCCTTCTAGAACTTTACCATCACAGCAGGATGCTGCATACGGGATATAAGAGATTGCAGGTTTGTCTCCTAACAAAGTAAAACAAGCATGACATTGAAACATTGTTAACAAGAGCTGAGCCAGTGGTCATGAAACTTTCTCCACAACTCACCAAAGGCGACTAAAAAGTGATGCGTGTGCACGGCAAGTGAAATTTTTCACTTACCATTGTGTCGATTGAAAAAATAAGTAATTCGCCATGGTGAATGTTTTGGGGCTTGGAGTGTTTATTCACCAAGTAAGTTTGTGTTGATCAGGGTTTGAAATTCAATCAGAACAAAATGGCACAGGACTGAGGAAATTATTTCGAAGTTGGAGAAACAGATGTTGTTGACAACAGGGTGAGTCTAGTCTAGTCTATTTTTAGAGCACGTGTGGCCGGATGGACACAAGCTTCAGCTTTGTATAAAACTCCATTTGGTTGCTGAATAATTTGTTGAACAAGCCTCTTCAGCAACCACCTCGCTGTGGGTCTAATAATACCCCATCCACCAGTCAGATTTTTGGACCGGATTACGGGCCTTCGTGCACATCGCGGGGAGTGACATTATTTTTAGTAAAATAGATGTTTGCCTAACATTTCGATTACTTTTCAAGTCTGCATAATACCTCTGTGTTATAATGTATATTTCATAGGCATAGACGTGTCAAATTATTTTCAGTGGTAAATTCCAGAGCAACTAGCCTACTAGACAGCGATATCAATTCAGTAGTTGAAGATTTAATGTGTAATACTGACCAAGTTATTTTGAACGCAGTTGCAAAATATACCTGTGAATCCTTTAATCAATTACACATGAGCAGCAATGTTTCATAATTTCTAGATGTACAATTGTACAGGTATTACTATTGGTCAATCAATATCCGGTGGGATGCAGCCTATCACGTTTTAATATACATGTAGATTCTCGCATATTTAAATGCTTGTATTTTATTGTCTCTTATAAATGCTGTGTTCGTTTGCCTTTGACCTTAACGGCATAGTTGTGCAAATAAACTTTGAACCTTGAACTCTGTTGACCTAAGCATTAAAAAGAATTATCTGGAGATTATTTTCCCTGTTTATCTGGACAGAGCCTATGAGTTCGCTCATGTGCAACACTTCAGGAGTTGTTCAGCCGGATTCAAACTGAACCGTGCATAATTCACGTGGGTTTTCCCCTATACGCCATAGCAACGTAGTAAAGGTCAACTTCCGCTATTGGAGGCAGGGATGATAACTGAGCCTGCGAAATGGAGCATGTGCTGTGGGGAGTTCAGTTGCCGCTTCAGTTTTCATTTCCATCATCATTTATAATAGCAGCAGGTGGCTGTAACTTTCATCTGAGATTGGCCCAATTCAAAATGGGAAAGATTTAAAACTGAGCATGAACTAAATAAGTGCTGCATTTGTTCAGTGATTTGGTTGAATGATGATGTTCCTGTGTTTGTAGACATTTTCAGTATTAGTCTTGAACTACTAAAATCATTGACATGTACATGTTGGCTGAGGATGAATTGAATGGATCCTCTGTCATGTGAATTACTGGAACAATCATCCTAATAAATGTCTGTGATTTATGATGTTTTCAGTTGATAATGTCTACGAACATCACTTACTTCTGCTGAAATAACAATGTAACTATAGTGGTCATGGTCATGCATAACCTTTTTAACTGTTTAGCAAGTTTGCTGATTCAATATTGGACAATTCATGAAAAAAAAAAAAAAAAATTGGTGCTAGCCTACTATGTTTGGTATATGACAACTTTAATTGACATTGTTATTTGTGCTGAAAACTTACCTCACTTCCACTCTTTGCATTTCTTGTTCTACATGAAATCATCTAGTAAGAATTTGAATGACACAGTTCTCTCCCCTGCTAGTCACCGGACTGCTCACTTACCCATAATTCCTTCTTCTTGTTCCTACTGCTTCGTGGGTCAGGAAGTAAAATTGTCAGCTCCGTGAAATTGCCTATTTCTAGCGAAATCACTTGCAGTTGGATTACCTCAGACGTCTGATATTCTTCAAGAAGTCCTTTGGGAAGTATTCTATAAGTTATCAACGAAATTATGGCTCATAATATGTCTCAAATATCATGTGTGTCTTGTGGTGGTGACAAGCCTGTATATGACCTTCACTCCACGTGTCCCCAATGTCGCCAGGGAAGAGTATGTACCTGGGACACGGCTTGTGAGGAATGTATTGTGTGGGCGCCCGGCATATTCCAAGTATACCTGGCCGGGTCACTGGCCGCTGTTGAGGAAAATAAAGCTGTTATGTCTACCAATCTCGCCAATGAGACGTATGTAGCTATGTCTCCACGTACCAGCGTGGTCGAGGAGACAAGGGGGTTTGTTAGTTCGCCAGCTCGGTCTACTCTAGTCAGTTTGTTGAACGTAAATAAAGATAAACAAACGCCCCCTTCCGTTCACGATTCTTCCATTTCAGACCAGGCAAAGGGTCAATCAGGTAAGAAACCGACCCGGGTTGTACAGGTGGAAGGGACAATCGAAGATGTGGAATCCAGCACTACTACGACTGTGGAGGTCGAGCTTCCGATCGAGCGGACGCCTGGATACGACGATGAAGGGAAATCGGTAACGGAGCCAGGCTTAGCGTGGGAAAGCCAGTCAAATCTGATCTCTCGATCGGATTCGACTTATGACTATGAAAACTTGGGCAATACTAGTGAGGCGCCTAACGTTAAATTTTCATTTGGTTCAGGGGTTGGGAGATTGCCATCCTCAACGCTGTTGAGGCCTGGACTTTGCGGTCGTTCTGTAACATCTACTAACACTGGAACGACTGGTTTGTCCGACTTCTCCCAACCTGCTTCCGGTTTCTCTGGTGACCTTCCTCGTCCCCTTGCCGAGACGTTTGTCACTACGAGCCTTCTGGGCCACCAGATATTGAGGTTCCCACAACAACGGCAGTATGGTATGTATGCAGGTACCTATGAAATGCCAAATTATTTACCTGCCTTTGAGATGCGGTATAGAGACCCCTCTCAAGTAGGTCAAATTATGCGGCATCCGGTTGCTAGTTTGACTTCGCCCTTGCGTGGCGTAGCTCGAATTCCTGCTTCCGGTGGTATTCGAGGTACGGGACCGGCTATGCTACGTATGATGCGTCCTCCTATACCTGCTTCCGGTTTACGACCTCGTATGCCAGTTCACCGACCATTACAGTGGCCGTGCTCATGGTCATTTGTAAGGTCCCCGAGTGTGAACGCACCCCGTCAGGCCCAGCTTCCGGTGCACTCTCAAGTGACGGATCCTACGTTGGCTGCTATTCTGCACGGAATGGAACAGCAACGTGAGGAGATGAAGGAACTGAGAGAGATTATGACCAGTCAGATAAGGAACGGTATGCCGCCGCATCCGGTTTTGACTGAACAGTCTAGGCAACCGGAAGCAAGATTGACGGGGACTATCCCTTCTATTACTCCTCGTTGGCAGGAAGCCCCGGAAGCTATGGAAGTGGATAGGGACCAGTACGGTAGCTCGGAATTTAATGAACCTACCAATACTGATCCAGATACTAGGAAATATTATGATTTAATTTCCGGTATCTATGACTTGATACCTGACATGCAGCTTCCGGTCCCACATGCGGGGGATATTGAAACTTGAGTCGGGTGAGTCAAATCGGGTTACGAGGTCGGTTTCCACGCTTCCAGCCACTTGTTCCATAGTCCACATTAGCAGAACCCGCTACGCAGGAGGAACGTGCAGTCAGGCTGAGACCTAGAGCTCGCTTCCGCCCTGCAGAATCTTCTGGTCCGTTCCCAGTACAGAAGCCAAACATACGGTCATATGGCGTACATGATTCACCGTGTAGCTTCCGGTCTGCAGAGGTGAACGGCTATTTTCAGTATTTGTGTCCTTCAAATACCAAATTGCCTAGTAATCCGGATGTTCCGTTTACGAACAAACAGGCCTCCATACTTGAGGAAACTGCTCGACAAGGAGTGGCGATCATGAATCATCTCGACTGGTTTCTTAAAGCCATTAGGGATGGTTTGTTTTCGCTGTCGGGCGCGGACAGTCAAGAACAGTTGCAAGAGGGAATTAACCTCGTTCTTGACTACCAGAAGATTGCTTCCGGTGCAGTAGAAGATTTACTGGTTCATAATGCCTACCTATCTTCTATGCTGGTGTATTTAGGGAGAAGGGCCTTCATTCCTTTGATGCACGATTACACACCGGAAGCAGTAAAGAGGAACCTACTAGAAACTTCTACGGCTCCTTCTTTACTGTTTGGTGATGCTGTTGCCGAAGTCCGACCTGAAATGGATCGTATTGAACATGACGGGTCTGTGGCTTCCGGTGCTTCGACCAAGAGACCTATGGCTTCTGGGTCGGGTCCCAAGGCGAAGAAGACTAAGAAGAACCCACCTAGTTCCAAGGCTACTAAGGGTGCTTCCGGTCAACAGCAGAACGAAGCGCCTGCTTCTTTAGAGCCAAGATTATCGAGCTTTGGCCATAAGAAGCAGGGTAAGGGGAAATCCAAGCAGTCAAAGAAGAATACCTGATGTTTCGGGCCATACCGGGTGGCTTCCGGTATGGCGGGAACACCGAAACATAATGTTTCCAGTCCCGACTCAACTAGACCTTCCGGTAGGGGGAAGGCTTCAGTTGTTTTGGCGGAACTGGATAAGGATCGGGGCGGAAGCGTGGGTCATTCGAACTATCAGATACGGCTATCGCCTATTGTTCGACATGCTTCCCCCCTTGACTGCATCTCCCCTTCCGCCTCGTATTCCATTACGAACGGGTCATCTATCAGCGATACAGTCCTCTGTGGACAAGCTGATAGAGAAGGCTTCAGTAATAGAGCTTCCGGTTTGGGATACAACACCCGGGTTCTATTCGCCGGTCTTTCTGGTCCCCAAAAAAGACATGTCCGAGATGCGCATGGTTATCAACCTCAAGCGCCTCAACAAGGACTACCTCACTCCACCGCCACACTTCCGCATAGAGTCCTTCCGGTCTATCCGGATGGTACTCAAGCAAGGGGAATGGCTGACTTCTCTGGATTTAAGGGATGCATACCTTCATATCCCGATACATCCGGAGGACAGGAAGTACTTGAGATTCATGGTCGGCAAACGACGCTTCCAAATTCAAGTGCTTCCGTTCGGCCTGTCCACTTCCCCTTGGGTGTTCACACGAGTGTTTACACCAGTGGCACAATTCCTGCACAGTCTAGGTATAAATTACAAGCGTCTAGTCCGTCATTCATAATCCAGCCGTCGTCCATTAGAGAATATCCGCGTCCATAATCCAAAGACCTATTCCATTTTCCACATAACAGTATTAGCACCAAATTCAAAAAGACAATCATAGTATACATAAACATAGGCTTGTTTCCTGCAAGAGAGAAGCGGTCAACAGTTTTCAATGATGCCGGCAAGACATCATGATGTTCCAAAAATATCAAATCCGTATCGCTGATCAGTATTCTT
The DNA here is from genome assembly GCA_036873755.1 of Hanleya hanleyi. Classification (NCBI taxonomy): domain Eukaryota; kingdom Metazoa; phylum Mollusca; class Polyplacophora; order Lepidopleurida; family Hanleyidae; genus Hanleya; species Hanleya hanleyi. Next base: position 9,502 of record JAVTVY010003707.1, on the reverse strand, counting down.
AATCCATAATATTCGTTATAGAGTCGTCATCTAAAAAAAAGATGTATCTCAGTCACGCTTTGATTGTGACTGTTCATATGAGTACCATGAGGATCTTGAAGTACATGGGTTCATACGGCCCCTAGCCCCGGGTTAAGCGGAATTAGACACAAGTTACGAAACGTAGCGCCATAGATCTTGCACGCTACGTTCGTATTTTGCTATCAGCATGCGATATGTATCGCCAAATTTGAGAAACTTTGAGTGGAGGCGCTTGGTGGAATAGCCCTGTTTTATAAGTTTCTGCAACAATGTTTTGTGACGTTGATTAAAATCATCACATTTAACACAGGATCTAGCAAATGCTACTAAGCGAGATATGTATACGCCATATGCAGGTCCCACTGGAATATTACTATCCAGAAAGGGATAGTTTACGATGTCGAAATTGTAATCATCTCTTTTGTCATAAAGTCGACGAGAGAGAATGCCCGCTTCATTTTTATAGAGATAGAGATCTAAATAAGATGTGCCTGTAGGGCTATCTGTAGTTTCCTTCAAATCCAGTGAAGGTGGATATATATCCTTCACTGCGTCATTTATATAGCGATTATCCACAGCTAGAAGATCGTCTATATAGCGTTTGGTGAATGAGAAGGAACGGGCTTTGAATGGATCGGTTTTTGAAAGCGCCTGCATATAGTCATATTCATAAGAGAACAGATACAGGTCAGCCAACAGGGGTGCACAATTAGTATCCATTGGAATACCTATATCCTGCTGATATATTGTGTTGCCAAATTTCACATAGATATTTTTAATGAGAAATTCAAGCAACTCTATAAACAAAGAAACATCCCATGAATGATATCTCTTGTATGTAGTCGAGCTAAAGAATGCTTTATGGCTTCCTACATTAATATCTACTATCAGTTTTGAACATGTGATATTATTAATGCAAACTTAGACGGTCATAAAGGTCCTAATGAGGGATTGTAGTATAGAGAGTCGAGAAATCCGCAGTGGATAACGTGTACGGTATGTGAGAATTAGATCATAGACGTCGCCTATCCATCACTAAGGATTCCCCCCCTTTGGATTTGAGGGAGAAAAATCCCAGAGCGTGTTCATTCTTGATGCTAGAACCTGGGCTTCTAGAGTCCAAAGGCTGGTTTGAAATGATAATGCTGTGGTTCTGGCAATTTTTCAAAGCAACCAGCCGTCAAATATATCCAACATTACCCAACTATTTAACCCCATCAACGGAGACAACGCAGCCACATGGCCTGGCTAAAGTTTAATAGTTCGGGAAGGATTCACGATCATATCACTTTTAAATTCGCCAGTGGGTTTGGACTAACGCACCCAATAGTATACATAGCTTACGTACAGTTCTGTATGCGTTACCTCTGAGAGCTTTAAATCAAATAGCCAGAGATATACAGCACTCTGCGTCTTCAGGAAATATAATACCATCCAAAATCAGTAAAGTATGTCAAGATATAGCGTATTTTCGGTTGTATCGTCCAGTGAACATAATCGAAACATCTCAAGATCGGCTATTCTTGAAACTCAACTACTTAGATAAAGGACTGGACATCATTAATTTACCTCGAATCTTGAATGATCCAGAGGTACGCAACGCTGTACCAAACTATTTCAAGTTCACAGAACCTCCTTGCATTTCATATAACTATACTAAATCTATAGCCATCAAAATATTCAATTACTCCAATGCTGTCAAGGAGTTTGACTGGAACTTATACACGTCAGGAGGCTATAGTTGTGATTGTGAATTGTCGAACTTTATCTATACACCATGCAAATATATTGTGACTGGTGACCTTGATGTGGTGAGTGATATGGATCTGAAATTACTCCTGATGAAAGGACCTAAATATAGAGAGCCCAGAAGAATAAATCTGAAGGCGGACCAGAAGATAGTCCTGACTGCATTAGAACAGTACGTTATTGATTGGTCTAAGCGAGAAAAAGTTGAACCTACAGTACTCGCTGATTGGCTAGACCTCACCAAGAGCAAGGTCGTTGAAACAATCCGCCATATTGAAAGAAGTACTCTTCCCCAAGCAAAACAAGTACTGAGAAACCTCAAATCGCAAGAAGTTCTAGCAAATCTCCAGAGTAAATTCGTCATAGTCCCAGCAGACAAAGCTCCGAATAATATAATATTCATATGTAAATATTACTATTACAAGGTGCTGGTTAAAGAATTGAGTGTAGACATATCTTCATCAAATACATCTACTTACTCCCAAACTGCATTTACTCTGGAAGATTTATTTAACAATCACAAAAAGTTTCTCAGGGAAAGAGGTATTTGTCTTCCAACCAATCATAGCGACATACCAAAAATATACTGGACTCCCAAATGCATAAATCACCATACAAAGCTAGATTCATAGCTGGTTCTAGAAGCTGCACCACCAAGTTTCTTTCAACCCTATTGACGAGGGCCCTTCAGGAGGTAAAAGCATTTTGGGAAAGGTATTGCGCCACTATTTTCAAGAACTCTGGCGTTGAATGTATGTGGATATTGAAAACTCAAAATGTCTTACGGAAGAACTTGATGATAAAGGTCACATACCGTACAGACATGTATCCACATGGGATTTGTCGACTCTATACTACAATCCCTCATCAGGACCTTATTGATCGTATAAGTTCATTAATAGTATCTGTGTTCAAGAAAACTGATCGTAGATATATTAATGTCGGAAGCCATAAAGCATTCTTTAGCTCGACTACATACAAGAGATATCATTCATGGGATGTTTCTTTTTTATAGAGTTGCTTGAATTTCTCATTAAAAATATCTATGTGAAATTTGGCAACACAATATATCAGCAGCACATAGGTATTCCAATGGGTACTAATTGTGCACCCCTGTTGGCTGACCTGTATCTGTTCTCTTATGAATATGACTATATGCTGGCGCTTTCAAAAACCGATCCACTCAAAGCCCGTTCCTTCTCATTCACTAAACGCTATATAGACGATCTTCTCGCTGTGGATAATCGCTATATAAATGACGCAGTGAAGGATATATATCCACCTTCACTGGATTTGAAGGAAACTACAGATAGCCCTACAGGCACATCTTATTTAGATCTCTTTCTCTATAAAAATGAAGCGGCATTCTCTCTCGTCGACTTTATGACAAAAGAGATGATTGCAATTTCGACATCGTAAACTATCCCTTTCTGGATAGTAATATTCCAGTGGGACCTGCATATGGCGTATACATATCTCGCTTAGTAGCATTTGCTAGATCCTGTGTTAAATGTGATGATTTTAATCAACGTCACAAAACATTGTTGCAGAAACTTATAAACAGGGCTATTCCACCAAGCGCCTCCACTCAAAGTTTCTCAAATTTGGCGATACATATCGTATGCTGATAGCAAAATACGAACGTAGCGTGCAAGATCTATGGCGCTACGTTTCGTAACTTGTGTCTAATTCCGCTGAACCCGGGGCTAGGGGCCGTATGAACCCATGTACTTCAAGATCTTCATGGTACTCATATGAACAGTCACAATCAAAGCGTGACTGAGATACATCATTCTTTAGATGACGACTTTACAACGAATATTATGGATTAAGAATACTGATCAGCGATACGGATTTGATATTTTGGAACATCATGATGTCTTGCCGGCATCATTGAAAATTGTTGACCGCTTCTCTCTTGCAGGAAACAAGCCTATGTTTATGTATACTTTTGTCTTTTTGAATTTGGTGCTAATACTGTTATATGGAAATGGAATAGGTCTTTGGATTATGGACGCGGATATTCTCTAATGGACGACGGCTGGATTATGAATGACGGACTAGACGCTTGTAATCAAGCTCTTCCGTAAGACATTTTGAGTTTTTCAATATCCACATACATTCAACGCCAGAGTTCTTAGAAATAGTGGCGCAATACCTTTCCCAAAATGCTTTTACCTCCTGAAGGGCCCTCGTCAATAGGATTGAAAGAAGCTTGGTGGTGCAGCTTCTAGAACCAGCTATGAATCTAGCTTTGTATGGTGATTTATACATTTTGGGAGTCCAGTACATTTTTGGTATGTCGTTATGATTGGTTGGAAGACGAATACCTCTTTCCCTGAGAAACTTTTTGTGATTGTTAAATAAATCTTCCAGAGTAAGTGCAGTTTGGGAGTAAGTAGACGTATTTGATGAAGATATGTATACACTCAATTCTTTAACTAGCACCTGGTAATAGTAATATTTACATATGAATATTATATTATTCGGAGCTTTGTCTGCTGGGACTATGACGAATTTACTCTGGAGATTTGCTAGAACTTCTTGCGAATTGAGGTTTCTCAGAACTTGTTTTGCTTGGGGAAGAGTACTTATGTCAATATGGCGGATTGTTTCAACGACCTTGCTCTTGGTGAGGTCCAGCCAATCAGCGAGTACTGTAGGTTATATCGACGACTCCCTGCTAAGGAATGCCTGCAAAGAGCAGTTAATCCTAGACACGCAGTTTGTCTTAAGGACATTGACTTCTCTGGGATACATCCCACACGAAGAGAAGTCAGAACTGACTCCGTCGCAAAGGCTCAAATTTCTGGGGGTGGAATACGATACGCTTTTAGCTCTCGCCAAACCCCCAGAAGATCGTTGGCAAAAGATAACAACGAAGATACCTCAAATCCTCGAGCTATCTCAAGCCAGGGCTTTACACTTTGCTGCGATAATCGGCCTCTTGACGTCAACACAGGACGTAACACCAAGAGGTCGGTTGCAGCTTCGTCCCTTAATGATTTACTTCAATCATCAATGGGTCGAAAGGCAGTTGAACCCGTGGATACCTGTCACGCCTCTTGTCAAACAATGCCTCCAATGGTGGCTGGATCCACTCAACGTTATGCCGGGTGTGTCCCTACTTCTGTTTCGTCCGTCACATCATCTGTTCACGGACACATCTATGGAAGGATGGGGAGCCCACCTCGAGTCCAGGTCGACATCCGGGTTATGGACAATCGAGGAACGCTCGTACCATATGAACGTGTTGGAGTTTATGGCAGTGACACATGCCATCCGCACGTGGTATTGACCGACAAGAACCTGCTAGTTGCGACGGACAACACATCAGTGTCCTACATCAACAAGCAGGGGGGGACGAGATCTCCGCAATTACAAAGCCAAGCGGAAATCTTTTTCGGTCTGTGTTGGGACAACAACATATCAGTGTTGGCCAGGCACATCCCGGGAATTCTGAATGTCTTAGCGGATTTGCTTTCACGACGGAATCAGATAATTCCCACAGAGTGGCAACTTCACCCAGCCATACTAAAACAAATAGCTCATGTCTGAGAGATGCCACACATAGATCTGTTCGCCACTCGGCACAACAATCTATTGCCCCTGTTCATGTCACCGATTCCGGATCGGAAGGCCAGCAAGGCCGTGGTTCCCGGACTTACTGGATCTTCTGGTAGATGTACCAAGACAACTTCCGGTGTGGCACAATCTACTGCGCCAGCCCGGAACGTCGATATTCCACAGCCAGCCAGGACTGTTCCACTACCACGTGTGCAAGTGCTCAAGAGACACTTCGCTCGGGCGGGATTTTCAACGGAAGTTGGGCGCCGAATGGCACAATCGATTCGACCGTCCTCTTCCGCTGTATACGATTCAAAGTGGGCAATCTTCGATCTTTGGTGTGGAGAGAGGGATATCAATCCATCCAGAGCCACTATCCCTGAAGTAGCAAGAGTTCCTATTGCACCTGTTCCGGGATAGGGGCCTGGTACCCGCTACGGTCAAAGGGTATAGAGCAGCCATTGCTCAGCCTATTCTTCTGGGTACTGGGATTAATCCCTCGACTGATCCAAATTTATCTGCACTAATCAAGTCGTACAAGATATCTGGTCAGTCGGTTGTTCCGAAATTGCCTAAGTGGGACTTAGGCTTAGTACTTCGGCAATTGGGGAAGCCACCTTTCGAGCCAATAGAGGCTATTGATCTCAAAATGTTATCGTACAAAACTTCGTTTTTGTTGGCTCTTGCCTCGGCAGCTCGTGTGTCAGAGCTGCATGCGCTCGATAGAAGGAACGTCAGACACTCCAGGGACTGGAGCAATGTAGTTCTCACAACAGTTCCTGAGTTTGTGGCTAAGAATCAGGCCCTCTACGATTCCATATCTCGAGAGTTCACAATTCCAGCCTTATCTGATTTCCTTTCGTCCGGTCTTGAATCAGACATGTTGATGTGTCCGGTTCGTGCACTTGTGTGTTACCTGAATCGTACAGAGGAGATCAGAGCGGGTAGGAGGCGTTTGTTTATCCCTTTTGATCCCAAAGCCAAACAAGAAATAAGCAAAAATACTATCTCAAGTTGGCTAAAAAATACGATTCGGCTAGTGTCCTCCACGGCTACGGATAGACAAGCCGCGCTTGTAAACGTTTCGGGTCACGAGATTAGCTAGGGCACTAGTGGCATCATGGCCTCTGTGGACTAACAGATCAGTGACCGACATTATGAGGGCGTGCTACTGGAGGTCAAACACGACATTTGCCTCTTTCTACCTCCGGGACATGACGTTAGCATGTGACGACCTCTATTCCATCGGCCCACTTGTGACTGCACAGCGGTTGTCTGTGGGACCGAGGCCAGCAAGATAAAGTCCGGGCATACAGTTTTAACCCTGCTTGCTGGTGAGTGCATTTTCCTCTCGATCTCTTTCGGAAAAAGGTTGGGGGGGGGGGGGCGTATGTGTGACTCGACCTTGAAGTCAGAGTAGCGACAGAGGTTCCCTGTGTACCATAGGCATACAGGTTACGGCTGTTGTATGATCTCATAGATCCTCTTTGAGGTAGAAGATCAGTGATTTCTACTCTGTACTAGTCATCTTGTTCACGGCTTTTATCACTTACCACGGATTGTATCAGTGCCCGCCAACCTTTCTGTGGCATTCTATGCAAAGAGTGGAAGTGAGGTAAGTTTTCAGCGCAAATAACAAAAAAATTTCACAGGTAAATTTTCTGTTATTAAGCTAAAACTTACCTCACTTCCAGTGATACCCACCCACCTCCCCTCTGTGATACATCCTAACCATGTATCGCAGTGGAAACAAGAAGGAGGAATTATAGGTAAGTGAGCAGTCAGGTGACTAGCAGGGGAGAGAACTGTGTCATTCAAATTCTTACTAGATGATTTCATGTAGAACAAGAAATGCAAAGAGTGGGAGTGAGATAAGTTTGAGCTTAATAACAGAAAATTTACCTTTTTTTTTTCATTCATTTTTTTGTTCATGTTACCCCCATTTTACCCTTCAGCCCATCAGGCCCATCTGGTAATTGGTATCTATGTTTGGACTTCAATTATCAAGTTGTCCATACATGTACATGAACAATTTCTTGCTCGGTCCATAATATTATCTCTGTTACTATTTGATGGAAAACTTCAACAATGGAAGTTGCTTAGTACCTTGCAAATGTGCACTGTCATCCTTTTTCTACATTTTGATGATTTTCTACAGAGTTTTGGATCTTTATATTGTCAGTCAACAATTTATTGTCTGTATCATGGTTACTATTCCATGGACAGCTTTGAAACTTTCATGGAAAATGTTGCAGATGTGCACTTATGCATGCTTTTATGAATTTCGATGAGTTAATACACTTTATCCGGTTCATATCTCAGTTAATATTTGCTGGACAATTTTGAATCTTTCAAGTAAGTTGAGTATCTTGCAGATATGCACCTAATTGATGAATAAGTTTGAAATTTCAAAGTTCATTTGTTCTAGTCATTTGTGCCACTTTACTTCAACCTTCATGTATGTATTGCATTTTTGTTAGGTTCAGTACTTTAATTGCAAACAAAATTTCAAACTTACTTGCCACAGCTTGTGGATGTACACTATTAGGTTTTATATCCAGTCGGACATTTTTTTTTCCTCAGAGTTGACCTTGTTTCTCAACCTTAATACATGCTCTGTCATACATTCTTGTCCAAGCTTGAATTTATCTGATACATGCTAGTGCCGCGGTGAAGCCTGATCTCCATGTTCAAAATCCTCTTTTATTCAAACGCTTTTATGTTGCCATATACAAACATAATACTTTTGAAGAAGCGCTTAGCTTAGTTTTGAGTGTGATTATAATGATCGGCATTCGTATTTCAAATGTTTTTATAAAAAAATATGTTGATAGAATGTGAATAAAAGAAATATTGAAGATTTTGTTGCTCATTGTGCTGTAGACTGGGTGCCACCATTGCACCACTGCGTGACATTTTTAGATGAGCGGAAGTGGGTATATACTCATCTAAAATTGTCACAACATCATGGAGATTTAATGTTGATTAATTGTGCCGGTAATTTGCAAGAGTAAGAACCCATTCAATCCATATATGGTTTAGTTGATTCAGTCCTGGGGGATTTGCCGCGCCAGTTTTTGCCTCGAATTAAAAATCTGATCCAGAGTAGTTCAAATGTCTGCAGTTGGAACGTCCCTAGATCAAATGTTAACCGTGATGTACGTCGTCCTGAATGTTGATGTCATGCAGTCCCAGCTTTCTGAAGGCAACATGGCGGTGCCCACGTCGACCTCAATGCGGAATCAAGGCTTGGCTTCAAAATTGTAAAAAAAGTGATAGCTTACCGACCTCAATATCAGTAAAATAGTTGGTTACATTTCTTTAAAGTTGAAATGCAAAGGTTTTCGTATTTTATATTCTTCATGAGCCATTTAATGATTGAAATGTCAGCCTAACTACTTCATTTGATTTTATTTGAAGTATTTTGTCTCCTGGTAGCTTTTGAAAAGTGCTTAGAAGTTGGTATCTCAAGCCCGGCCGATTGCAGAAATGAAATCCGCATCGCTTAATTTTTATCTGCCCTTATTTGACACTGGTTTGTGACGTTGCATCAGACCACCTGATCAGTTGTCAATACTTATAACACTCACTCTGAGCAGCTGGTCTGACGTGACATCACAATCAAGGAAAGATAAGCGATGACGTTTCGCAAATCTGAATTCAGCTGGGCTATGGGTACCAACTTTTAACTAGAGCCTATGGGCTTTAATGAGATCTGGTAGCTGGGTTATTGGGGGATAAGTTTGTAATGAAATAAACGCAGAATTATATATTTAATTTCAAGTTAGGCACAGGTGGTACCAGGCACGAATGTATGTGGCTAAAATGCAATCACAAGTTACATCCTGTGAAAAGGTATATGAAGGGCCGTTCGCGCCATAAACGCATCCTTTAAACGTTTTAACTTCTTAAACGTTTAAAATTTGTAAAGCTTTAAAGAGTTTAAACGTTTAAACTTGAACCAACCAATCAGATGTTATGAACTGACATTTTCCTGTTAAAAAGCAAACGTTTCCAGTTGTATTATTTGTGACTTCAGACGTTTCCTGTCAAAAGAAAAATCTCTATAAAAATGAAGGGGGCATTCTCTCTCGTCGACTTTATGACAAAAGAGATGATTACAATTTCGACATCGTAAACTATCCCTTTCTGGATAGTAATATTC
>JAVTVY010003706.1:0-37860 GCA_036873755.1 Hanleya hanleyi | reverse complement strand
GAAACAAAATTGAGAACAATACCGATACAGATTAGACATGTACAAAAGATATACAAAATCGCGACAAGGGTACCCAGCAAAAGCATGGTGAAAGAAATATATGTCAAAATGTCACGCACTGATACGTCAATTGTCATATTCAATGCCTGCCAAGGAGTGACATTCAAACGGGCAATAATTTTTGTAACGTTCAAGAGATTGGGAATGGCAATGTTAGGCATTTGAATCATATCTGCAAGAAATGCGAATTCTTTTGAATAAGAGAGTATCAGACTCTATTTTCCAACCCATACCATTAAAAACGCACTTACTCCGAAAGAGAACTAACATACCAGTTCAGTGCAAGAAAAATCAAACATTTATAAACAATGTTTCTATTTGTTACCAAATCAAACCTGTTTCAATTATGCCATTCAATCTCCGTCAGGAAGATGATACAACGTAGAAAACGGAAGTTAAAAACTAAAATTTAGCTCCCCTAGCGGAGAGTTGTCCGCCCCTAGGAGAGCTCTCCCATCTATTCCAGCAGGATTACTATATAGGCTCTGCCCAAGCCATACTCGCCCTCTATTCTCATTATAATTACCGAGACCTGTAGTGTTTAAGGCCGGCATGAGGGGACGGAGGGAGGGTCAATCAAATTGAAACAGGTTTGATTTGGTAACAAATAGAAACATTGTTTATAAATGTTTGATATTTGTAGCCCAAATCGTAAACCTGTTTCAATTATGCCACAGTACCAACATATGGAGGCGGGAATCTCGGCCTTGTGGTAACTCCCATAGCAGACTAGTAATCGCTGGAACGACACAGACATGGGTATAAATCTGAGACATTATTACTCAACAAGTTAACCCTGGTCAAAGACGCATAGAGTAATTGAAGGAATTGATACAGTTCTACTTATCTTCTGATTGTCTCCATCCATGTAGCTGTGCTCGTGGTGTGGTACACAATTCCACCAAGTTGAAAGGATACCCGGGGCAACAACGGCAGCAGAAGGTCCCACTTGGTAGGCACTGTATGACTAGGGGGGAGTAAAACGCACAGGCCGTTGCATACAGGGAGATCCTTGGTCGACCATAAGTCAGGGGAGAGCGAATACTGGCTGAAGCTTAGAGGGTCGCCAAGTCCACACCACTCTCAGTCCGCAAGCTTCTTGAGGTCAACTCACCATACTTGGAGTGATGAACGATGCGTTGGAATTGACCGTGCTTGCTCCCTGGGTCCTGCTACACATTCGTCAACTCTCTGTACTTGCATCACTAATGTTGACCCTAGGCCTGGAGCAGGTGTCTTTTGAGTTGAAGGCACAGAGGACCCAGCTGAGAACATCTAGAAGGAAGTCAGTTTCTGAAGAACAGAAGCAAATTTCAGTTAGGAGTACACCCTATCCCGGTGTTAGGCCTTCATTGGTGATTATAGAATCCACGGCCGGTCAAACTGACTTATTTCTACCTTCTGAGATGCCTTTTTATCATATAATATATGTAATAATAATAATATGACTGAGATGAGATGAGATGAGATGATACAGCAAGATGGCTGTCTTGCTGCGATGGTGACCATTTTGCCGCCCCCCCCCCTCTTTTCCTGAAATTACTCACAACGTGCTGGGTAGCCACAGTGGCCCAAGCGTGGTCACACTATTGATTGCACTGTCATATCCCTCAGACAGATATTAGTGAACGTGGAGTTAATTGTTCAGGCACAAGACAGGACAATGTCATGAAGGGGTCAGTTCTTCCATACATGCCATGACGCAGCGATGGCACGAATCACATTAGAAGAAGCAGAAGACAGTAGTGGGGCGTCAATGGTATATCTACCTTCTGCCAATTGATAAGACTATTGTATGGTCTTCTTCAACTACGCGGCTTTTTAAATATCAAGCCTTGCTGACAGGCGAAGGGACAGAATAACCGTAGCCGAGTGCCGCGAACGGATCGGAACGAGTAAGATAGTGGCGGATGGCTCGAACCGGACAAAGCAGAAGATCGTCCTCGAGGCCATGTACAAAGTCTGACAATGCAGGAATGGAGTACGATGTTGAGCGCACGGACCTGAACGAACAGACTCATTTTTGGCGATAAATTCAGGAATGGGCCGAAAATAAATACAAGACCGATCCGCTGTCCAGGTCATAGAAGATCTTTCAAGAGCATGAAGTACAGACAGTCTGGACGCCAAAGCAAACGCCGCCACGACGGCCGTCTTATAAGACACAGTTTTTATAGACGCGGACTCTAAGGGTTCAAAAGGTGGTATAATCAGAGCACACAGAACCACACCGATATCCCATTTCGGTAACAGTTGGCGAGTACAACGCGACTGTAATGCGAAGGCGTGAATAAGAGCAGAGATATTATCGTTACGGCTAATGTCGGAACCCAAGGTAAGACGTAACACCCTATTCAATTCATGCCAGAGCAGATCGATAGCCTTCCATGGTGCTAATATGAAACTCCCTATCCTGGTGAAGGTGAAGGAGGAAGTCAATTACGAGGGAAATAGAGTCGGGAACGGTATCACGTCCTCGGCACCAGGACAAATATAGGAACGTAGTGAGTAAGATCCTACATATAATAAACAACCTTAAGGTTGATGACAGAACCATAATGTCAAAGTCTAACCATTGGTGTAACGGTCAATACAGGAATGAAGTACTTGATGGAGAAAGTCGGAAAAACTGTCTCACAAGTACACCACGAAGACATTGTGTTGATTAAGCACAATCCTAAGGTAAATGGATCTCAACATAATGTTAGTGTGATAAAGTCAACTCTGACTCTGTGTTAACAACACTGTGCTGAATTCAATTAAAGGCGACTAGTCCGTCATTCACAATCCCGCCGTCGTCCTCAGAGAATATCCACGTCCATAATCCAAAGACCTATTCCATATAACAGCATTTGACCAAATACTGCTGAATTCAATACAATTTTGATATTCTGAACTCCAGACTGGAACAACAAGGTCTGAACAGAACTCTCTTCGTAGAGTAAGGACGAACCTAAGAAAATCACAATGTGAAAACCCGAGAGGAATTGATACAAGTGGAAGGTTGAAGCCAAACGAACGGACTTCCCCTCCCGCCGATGACCGACGATGAAGAATCAAAGGAAGTGCCGATGAATGGATATAAAATATGCATCTCGCAAATGAAGAAATGACGTGACAAACGGCGTTATGGCGTACCGGAAACGTCTAACCGATGTAATAGAACGACGCACAGGTGTATGAAAGACACATGACGGCGTAATGAACATGTCGTCAAGGTGTAATAGGAAAGCGTAATGTGAAAAATGCGAGAAACGTTGTATATGATAAACAACGTAGTGATTTCCTCATTCACAACAACTTAATGTATATACATGCTCATCATGGAGCCGGATACAAACTTATAAAAGTACACGACGTAACAGAAGGGCGTTGCAAACAGTAACCCCGAAGTCGATTGTAATAATTTTCCTTCTCTTTAAACGCAGTAGAGATGAACATATTAAATGTTTGTAGCGTTAATCACCAAATGTAAGCTCAATGAGATAAATGGGATTATGGATCTTTGTGTCAGAAAACATGAATAATGTGTCAATGAACATGGTTACATTATGACCTCTCCCGATGTAATTTGTCTCCTGTACATGAAATTCAGTACTGGAGTTTTATATGGAGAGAATATAAAACATTTACAACAATGTTACTATTAATAACCATATAGTCACACAACCGACATCCAGAACAAAGATTTTCCAGGTAACCAAGAAAAGATCCTTAAAGAATTTTAAATTCCCGAAGAGAGGAAATACATTTAAGTCTCTCGCCGGCAGCAAAGTGAGGTTATTCAAAATTTAGAATTTGAAATGACCTAACACGAACAATTTGTCGAGAAGAAGAACAGTAAGAACATTACTAAAAGGCAGTTTGATGCTCTAGTAGACTGTACCGGTAATACATACTTGGTAGAAAGAAACCATAGAAGACTTCACGACTTACGTGTCAATAGGCTTGATCTTTGGCCGGCCAATACCTTCCCACTCACGCTAGTAATTTTAAAATTTTCTCATAGGGAAGAAATTAAAATTAGTGCATAACTCCATCTGAATTATAAGCGTAATACAGTATACAGATGGGATCAACTTGGTGTGAAACAAAACAATTCACAATGTAATAATCAGACAAAAATTGTGTTTCAATTATATCACACTTTCACCATAAACAAGGGTAAGAGGGTGAATAGGTTTACTCACTCACGTAAAGCAGCACGTGATCTCATTGTTGTTCGACACACCCTTAAATACATAAAGAGATCAGTAAAGAAGCTCATTAAGATGCGACACAGGGTCGAAGTAAATAGGGTTGAGTTGTGATTACGTAACACAAATGCAACAATCATGCTTCATATTCATGTCAGCATGAAAGACATAAAACCTCTGTAAGGTCTCTCTTGAATACAGGATATCAAAATCATACGTAATAATACTTGATATAACGAGATTACATTTTGGTAGGACCAAGGAACTGAATGTATGAAGGTGAACCTACCAAAACTGCAAGTCCGAACAGAAGTAACAACAACAACATGAAACATTGACGGCTGCAAATAAAGTATCAGATCTCTCCGGCGGGAAGAAACGAAAAACTCCCGCCGATGAGGATACTATTTACAACCCTACTTGAGATATACACAAACTCAATGCATAAAATTCATGAATCAACGAAACAAAACCCGTTCGTTTATTGTAGAGATCACAATCGGCCTTCAAGCTCAGAACTAAAAGGCAGACTTACAGAAATGCCGGGACTAAATACAAATCTGTCACAAATTGAGCAATAATACACGAGGTCGCGAGAGCCTGTAAAAACCCACAAGAAACACAGCGGGCCAAACTCATTGTTCGTGTGGAGACGTGATATTGAATACACATTGTCTCCCTCACGCAGGACTGTGTTATCAGATAAGCCCGAGAATCATATTGACTTTAGAAAATATCGTCGGGCAATAATTTCAAGATATAGGAACTTTGAAAAACTCCGACAATAGCCATTAATTTCGCGACGTACGTCCGAAGACAATAAACACATGGCAGCCATGTGAAGTCTAAAATTTGCCCACAAAATTTTGAAACAAGACAGAAATGTGAAAGAAAACCTATCCTCAAAATATTAATTTAATCACCATCGAACCATTGACAAAAATGACATAGGTGAGATAACATACGGCGAGGGAGCATTCTTTTGTCTGACATTTAATACGAGGAAGACGATCATTCGAAGCAGACGGCATATCCGGCACCAACGCTAAAAGCGCATCCAATTTATCCGAAAAACCATCATTGACGTATGTTCCTAACTTTACACTGAAGAAAAGGAATCCACAGATGAAACTCGACGAGACTGGAACGAGTGATATAACTTCAGCGAGAGAGGTTGACAAATCGTGGACAACCGCATGATAAGAAACGGAGTCTGCGACTGACGAACGTGGTGACCTATATAAGAAGGCGAGACCGAAAGACGTGGCCAACGGCGTGGTGGTGTAGGAGAACGTCGAGTCGAAGTAAGAGAACGGTATACCGGAGAACGGGAAGGCCGAAAAATAGAACTAGAATTCCCGGTCTAATTCTCACCGATTTCGTAAGCAGTATGCACTAATTTAATTAGCAATAATCGCCGACAGATTGGATATTTAATGATGGAAATTGGTTGAAATATCAAACATCTATAAACAATGTTTCTATCTGTTACCCAATCAACCTGTCTCAATCCATGCCAACTCAATCCTAAAATTGAAGTCCCGTAACATGTCATTTCCACTATTATAGAATCGCTGATTCATCGATAGACGAAACCGCAAGACAGCAATTTTGACACTCAATGGTAGGACCGAACGATCCACCATAAAACGAGAAAAACGGATTTAGAACTGCGTTATGATTTAACCCGTAAAGGAGAAACCGACACACGGCGACGTTTATTTCGTTTAGATGTAACGGAGTGTAAACCAATAGACAATGGAGAGGTCGAGATAGTATGTGACTCCACTGCCTTCTTTTGTCCGACGAGAACAATGGATTTCTCAGGCATGGCAGGTTTGGGCGAGAGGCCTTTGTTGAAGTAGACAAAGGAACTGGTTTGGCTGCAGACATAGCCAAACCCGTACAAGCTAGGCTGTCTAAATCTGTGATTTATCTAGACGCAGAACTGTGCCGCTAGGTGGTATATCTACAGAGGCGGGCGAGTTCTGAACACTAAGATCATGGGAAACATTTAAAGCAATTCCAACAATATCTTCGTTAGCTTTCATGTCATTTACAAGAGCAATCTCTAACAGGCGTCTGTCGACTTCCGAAAGTAACGGGTCGTCAGATGCCCGCAAAAAGGTAAGCCCGTCTAGCCTGGGCGTAATTCCCCCACGCTAACGAGTCCCATAATACACATTCGGCGCAAGAACTCCGCCGATATACACAACTCTTTGCAAGAAAAACAAACCGTGTGGGTGTCCAAACTGGACGAACATTTCCCACACGAATTACATGCATTAGAAGTCGGAAGGTCAGACATACTAATGAAAGAATTTCCGACGACAATGAAAGAATCTCTGAACAAGAAAAGAAAAACACAAGTCAAACTGTATAAGGATACTGAGGGTCGTTACAACAACAACCCAGGTTGTATAAACACTTCCTTCCTGATGTGTACTGGTCGAGGTACAACAGAGAATAGAGGACGAGTATGGCTGGTGCAGAGCCTATATAGTAATCCTGCTGGAATGGGATGGGAGAGTTCTCCTAGGGGCGGACAACTCTCCGCTAGGGGAGCTAACTTTTAGTTTTAACTTCCGTTTTCTACGTTGTATCATCTTCCTGACGGAGATTATTAGGCATGAATTGAAACAGGTTTAAGATTTGGGCTACAAATATGGCAGCGCCCACGGGCGACAGATTTGGAGCGTTTGCTGGCGATGAGATCGACTCGTTTCTGAGTAGCAATAATCCTAGAAACACAGAAAAGTCGACTAAATTTGCTGTGAAACTATTGAAGGACTACTGTACAGCAAAAGGCAGAGCCATAGACTTTGAAATTCTCCCGGCAAACGAACTTAGTGTGCTACTCAAAGAATTCTACGTGAATTTACGCCGACATAATGGTGACTATTACAGCAAAAGCAGCTTCCTTGTTATACGCCAGTCCTTTAGGATATGCGGTGTAATTATACAGATATACCAGGCTTCGGGGGTGTATTTGCGATATATCCCGGTCTCGACCATGGCAAATTTCCCTCGCTAACGCTCGGGAAATTTTCTATGGTCTTGACCGGGATATATCGCAAATACACCCCCGAAGCCTGGTATATCTGTATAGAATTCCCGGCCGCGCGCACATCGCCGGAAGTGACATCATATATAGTAAAATAGATGTTTGTCGAACGTTTCGATTACTTTTCAAGTCTGCATAATACCTCTGTTGACCTAGCGCTAAAAAGAATTATCTGGAGATTATTTTCCCAGTTTATCTGGACAGAGCATATGAAAAGTAGTTAGCTCTTGTGCAAAACTGAAGGAGTTGTTTGGCCGGATTCAAACGTACGTGGGTTTTCCCCTATAAAACATCCACTGACAGCATGGACCACTTTGAAGAAGACTTACACATGGTGAATGAAGATGAACCCTTTACAGTATTGGAGGTTATGGTCCAGTCATCAGCCACAGAGCCGAACGCATATGATCTTATGAAATACAAGGGCGAGTGATGGAGTCAAGGTCTTAAAACTACTTCATGGAAATACGGTCTACGAAAGGTGAAGAAGTTTCTACTGAGGGCTGAGTTGATTAAGCAGTCCCTGGAATGTTTCAGGCCCGGCAGCTATTCACTTCATGTACGACATAATTGTTCTAGAACTTTGTTTTTGGGGTATATATATGCGGAGTGTTGACCGACAGGAGTTAGAATTTCCGGTTGTGATCTATCTGCTCTGAACTGTAAAAACAAGTGACATTCTGTAATAATGAGAGAGATTGTCTTGCAGCCATCTCAGTGAGCGAGATCGTGAAACTGGTGGAGGAACTTTTGGGTGGTCGACAAGAGCGTTTTCGTGGAACAGCTGGTTATTGGAGCACAAAAGTGTTGGAAAAGTCCCTTGTTAGAGACATTTAATTTCACTGTGAAATCTTTGTCGTTGTAGATTTCCACTGTGCTGTTCCTCTGTTAAGAAATCGGACCTGGGCGTCGACTGTTGCTGGAGTTGGACTGTTTGTATGGACGGTGAAATGCGAGGATTTTACAAGTAGGACTGGAAACAGGATAAAGGAATCGTGAGAAGCTGTACAACACGAAGAAGAAGAAAGCGGACTGAATTGGACACTTAATGAACTGTGTATGAACATGAACAGTTGAGGTGCCCCCGACACATTGTACCATATTTTGTAACTGTTTTTATTATTTTCTGATTGGTTGATTAAATAAAAATATTTAGTCCATCTGGCGTATTTTTGTAATTTTGTTTGACCATTGTTTGGCTTCAGATTTGGCAAACTTCTGCTGGCTCGGTTTTAAGAGCAAATATATAAATTTGTGGGGCATAACAGTGTGTAGTCTGCTATGTTGGTATGAAGCTGCCAATCCTCATTGAATTGCAACCTGAAAAATGGCTCGTTTTATCAGGCGAGCTTTGCCTTCAATGCATATCAGTTGCCTTTGGATGTAAATTTTCTGTTATTTGATTATTTACGACAAAGATCATGCAGTACATTTTAGAGCAAAAACCAACAAATTCAAATTTCTTTTACATGATACTACTTTAAGTTGGAAACGCTGGGATACAGAGATCAACTGAATTGAGATATGCAGCAGCTGGACCATGACGGAATGTTTTGAAGGCGCCAAAAATGTTTAGAGACTACTATACCAAGCCCGTTGGGATCGACTAATTCAATACAAGCGTCTAGTCCGTCATTCAATATTCTGCCGTCGTCCATTAAAGAACTTCCGCGTCCATAATCCAAAGACCGAATTCATATAATAGTATTAGCACCAAATTAAAAGAATAAATCATAGTATACATAAAACTAGACTAGTTTCTATCTTATTTCTTTCAATCCTCTCATTTCCTCGGATTCCCCATGAACTTGCAGAATGCGGAATTGTTCAGGAGCTTGAGAAAGTCCTTTTCCCCCCGACATTTCCATTCTTTGTAACATGGTATATTCGACATCTAGATGGATGTTTGGTTCATGAGTGACTCCTACAAGGTTCTGATCATGTTTATATGCTTGGCAGTGTTTTAAAAGTTGGAGACTAATGATCCTTTCACATCTTTCTCTTCTAATGTAGGTCAATACAAAGAAACAATGGTAGTCACTGTGGAAGTTGTGGCAATGCCGAGGAAATGCCTTTGGTAAGCCTGTGATTTCCATCTCCGCTTCCAGAATGCAAGTTCGTGAATCATCATTGATAGTTAATGTATCTAGTTTTGATTTGTTCTTCCATCAACCATAACAATCCATTAGCAATAATTAGCGAGACCTCGCCCATGCGTTGAGATTATTGATATCCACGTGGACAGGCGGAAGGAATAAAAACTGGCAAGGTAAGGATCGCATGTATTAGCTTCGCATACTTGTTTGAAATCATACAAATGCAAGTCAAGCATCATGCTCTACAAAAAATCGTGTGAAAATCTGTGGGCAGTGAACATCTAATCATACTAATCAAGGTGTCCCACGATACGCTCAAATGTTTGAGCTGGATCCAGATTGAATTAGACCAAAGAAATATCCGTACCGTATTCAATATCCAGCAGATTTCAGGAAATTAACACAAATAATGAATTCCATATTGTCTTTGGGAAATATGTTGATCTCTTAAATGGTTATAGAACTCTTTT
This sequence comes from Hanleya hanleyi, assembly GCA_036873755.1. Taxonomy (NCBI): domain Eukaryota; kingdom Metazoa; phylum Mollusca; class Polyplacophora; order Lepidopleurida; family Hanleyidae; genus Hanleya; species Hanleya hanleyi. The sequence continues at coordinate 27,974 of JAVTVY010003706.1, read as the reverse complement.
TTGGGTCAAACGTCTTTCAACATAATCTATTGAATGCAATTTTTCAATTCACTAACCCCATTTGGCTTCTTTTACGTCCATGTTGTATACATGGACACAACATGGACAGATGAAGAAATAATTCACAAGCCTTTATGACTACATATACACATCAGTATGGATGGACCCATGTGATACATATTAAGTAGTGAGATAGAAAACAGAATAACCTCTTTCGTGTGTTCGAATATGGATTTATTTCTTTAGCCAGAAGAAGTAGGCCAATGACACCATAGAGGGAGCACTTGAACAAAACACAGAGCACAGTCCAGCTGTGAAAGGGGCGTGAGCTAACAAAGATACAAATCATGGCCAACATTCATCAACATTTTATCAAAATATTTGTTCACAAAGCACATACGAATATATACAGAGATACAACAAATTAGATAAACAAGATTGCTGAGGAACAATTCTGGACGGAGATGGAAATCACAGGCTTACCAAAGGCATATCCTATTAATATATTATGTTGGTCAGGACATTCCATGTCAGCCATTGAGAGAGGAGTCCAAACAAGGACACGTGAATATGGGACTATATATAATATCCTTAGAGCTCCACCAGAAAAACAATCTGCCTTCTTCATATGTGAAAATAGGTGTTTTTGTCTGTACTACTATATTACAGTTCCCAACTTGTGCAGGCAGTTTAAACTGTTCATAAGGTTGAAATACAATGATAAAGGATCTCAAAGAACTCTAATACAGAATACATGTTGTACCCAGTAGCTGTGTTCACTATTACCCCTCCTATCATTTGGAAGGATCTGTCCTAGCACCATGTTAGGCTAATATACCCATGCGTTTTTAAAGTGTTGATTTCTCTCTTTCGATTCATGACAGTGATAACAAATTTGAATATGAGAATGAGATCCAGGCAGTGTTGACTGAATAAATAGAGTATAAAACAAACATATATGGACGAAATTATCAAAATTGAATCTTCTCTTCTTTCAGATTTTAATGTTAAATTCTGTGTAAGAAAAAGGCTGTAATTTTATTGGTCTTCTCTGATATCAAATAACAGGATTTGTACACCTTGTAGGCATCTGTATTCAAGATCTATTCATGGACTGTGTCATTTTTGGTAATATCAAGGGCAGTCACTCCTTCAAGCAGTCTTCTACATCGACAACATTAATTTTTAAATGATTACTAGCTTAATTTTTTTTCTTCACTTCATGAGTGAATATATGCCACAAAGTGAGAAGTCTACAATCGAAATTAATTTTATTCTTGGTGTGAAAACTCCCTTGACCAGTTTTTCAAGGCCTTGATGGGTCAGTGATCAGAACTTTTTGTCTCGCTGTATCCGATGAAAACTGTTGACCACTTCTCTCTTGCAATTTCTTGTATTTTTAATTTTATGCATCTTTGGAATTGATGCTATTGTCATCTTTCGATGCTATTGAGGTGGAAATTCTTTGTGGACAAAGGCTGAACACTGAATGTCAGACGTGATGCCTGTTATGATGAAACTGTCCCATGCCTCTTATTTCCAGGCTTGCCATCTATGAACAAATTCACAGAAAATACCAACATGTTAAAGTAAACTTGAGAGAAAACGCCTGGACAAGAAAATAAAATATCTGAAAAACTGAGTTCATTCTCGGACAATCAGAGAAAGCTTGAAGTCCTGCAGACATTATATAAAATGGGCAATCCCAAGAAAGCAGCTTGTGTTCATGAAATTGTTCACACAATACAAGCCTGGAAATAAGAGGCACGGGACAGTTTTATCATAACAGGCATCACATCTGACATTCAGTGTTCAGCCACTATCCACAAAGAATTTTCACCTCAATAGCATCAATTCCAAATATGCATAAAATTAAAAATACAAGAAACCTGGTTTCTTGCAAGGGAGAAGTGGTCAACAGTTTTCACCAAAGACAGCAAGACATCATAATGTTTTTCACAAAAAGTTCTGATCACTGACCAGTATTCTTTATCCTAATAAATTTCCTTGTCGTTTTCTCGAGTTTGACGTATCTCAACATGCTTTACTTGTGTCTGTTGATTTTAAAACCATGACATTCAATTAGCCCCTAGCCCTGGGTTAAGTGGAACTAGACTCGAGCACGGTGATACAAACCCCATGAACAAATATGGTGCATCACTATGGATAAAGATACCTATTTTGCTTAATAGGGTAGCTATTGGTACTATCCTGTGCTTTATATTCAGACTTGGGATTGTGGTGCCAAAAACTTCACGATAGGTCCTGGGATTATGGATGTAGATATTCTTAGTTCTTGGCGGCAGCATATATAATGTTATATCTGATGCCCTTCATCTGAATGGGACAGAAATAGAGGCTGATCAATACTATAGCCATGTTAAAGTAATGTCAACACCACATGTTTACCCACTGAATTCACTCTTGTAACTACCCAGCCACAATTAACTCAACAAGGGGACATTCAAGTGTTACTCACAGCACAACTGTTCTTCATACCTAACACTTGAATGACCCACAGCAGTAGGAGCATTGGTCAGGTTCATACTCCATGAATCATGAGACAATGCATATAATAGCCACGTCTTTGGACAAAAATATGTCTAGACTTGAGCCTTTTCAGCTGCACAAAGACTTGGTTGGACAACAGCTTCCTACATGTAGTATCTACCCATGATGAAGAGTGAGATTGCAAACCTTTTGCTTCAAATATACATCAAACAATAATTTAAAATGATAGAAAATCGTAAATTAAAATCATTCCAGCATAAGTCAGTTTCTGGCAAAGAACACAAGTTCTGAACTGTCGTAGCCTGTGAGACACAAAGCTTTTCCACAATCATCAATAAACCTCCCGCCTGCCAGTTGCAGATCTGTCACGGATTCTGAAAATTGGTGTTTTATCTTAAAAGAAGAGTAAAAATAATTGATGATCATGTATTTGAAAATGCAGTTATGTGGAAGACTATGTTCTCAAATATCGCCTCCTTTCAACACAAAAAAAATGTCTCGCACCCACTCCACCACCCCATCCAAAACAGTTTCACCTACCTCATCCCAACTATAATATTCTCTCCTACTTTATTAACACTCCCTCCAAGCTCTACATTTGACCTACTTCAACACCCGCTTCCAACAACACACCCTCACCTACCTCAATACTCTCACACTTAACAAAAATCCCACTTACCTGAACACCCACTTCCATCACCACAACCTACTCCATCTACCTGAACATGGCCTTTCATCAGAACATTCTTATCTACCTCAACATACCCTCTCTTCAGAACATTCCCACCCATCTCAACATACCCGCATCAGAACATTCTTATCTATCCCAACATACCCTCTCATCAGAACATTCTTATCTACCTCAACATACCCTCTCATCAGAACATTCTTATCTATCCCAACATACCCTTCATCAGAACATTCTTATCTACCTCAACATACCCTCTCTTCAGAACATTCCCACATATCTCAAAATACCCACATCAGAACATTCTTATCTATCCCAATATACTCTCATCAGAACATTCTTATCTACCTCAACATACCCTTTCATCAGAACATTCTTATCTATCCCAACATACCCTCTCATCAGAACATTCTTATCTACCTCAACATACCCTCTCATCAGAACATTCTTATCTACCTCAACATACCCTCTCATCAGAACATTCTTATCTATCCCAACATACTCTCATCAGAACATTCTTATCTACCTCAACATACCCTTTCATCAGAACATTCCCACCTATCTCAACATAACCTCTCATCAGAACATTCCCACATATCTCAACATATCCTATCATCAGAACATTTCCACCTACCTCAACATACCCTCTAATCAGAACATTCTTATCTATCCCATATCTAGACTCAGCACATAGGTTCTGTTTCCCCAAGTTAATATCCTAGCACTTAAGCTCCGGGGTCCTAGATGGCTGGAAATGCATTCTAGCCCATTTCTGGCAGTTAAATTTGTAAAATATTATTCACAATTCAACCCCCGTTTTATATATTTTTAAGAGAAAATATTATTTTAAATGTTACACATGGCCCATGGGATGAAAGAAATAACTAGAGCCGTTTTAGAATTAACTCCCTTCATGAATCTCCGTTGATAATGATTGAGCGTCAGTGCAATAACAACAACGATGACGTTTGCGTTGGTTTATTGGGTTGGCCATACCTATCGCTATCTTTCGTGAAGTATGTTTTAGAGGACTTGTTATTCGAGACACTGCTTGTAACTGGCGGACCACGTTTCATCTTACAACTGAAAACTCAACTCCACCATTGATGAGTTGACAGTAACCACAAACAAGTGGGCACTACTTTCGATTTTGACAGATCTCACAGGTTCTTACAATTCTGTGACGAGACAAAGTACAAGTTGCCCTTTTGCGATAAAAATTAAACATTTATAAACAATGTTAGTATTTGTTATCAAATCAAACCTGCTGTTGCTAATGACCTTATCTCCCTTTAGGAGCATCCTTACAAATAGTTAAAACGAAAAGTTGTCTCCCCTTAGGGAGCTCTCTCAGCTCAGCTAGGTTACTTAAGCCCTGCACAATCCTGAATCTCCCTCTTTCTCACTCTTATAGCCCGAGACGTGTGGTGTGCAAGGCCGTGGAGTGAGGGGCAGGATGGGAGGGTAATCAAAGCAACAGCAGGTTTGATTTGATAACAAATACTAACATTGTTTATAAATGTTTAATATTTGTTGCTCAAATCTACACCTGCTGTTGCTAATGACTCACTACCAACATATGGAGGTGGGCACCTCGGCCTTGTTGTAGTTCCAATAGCAGGCTGAGTAACCGCTGAGATGATCACGGACATGGCACACTAGTACTCGACAAGAGGGACCCTGGTTGGTGACGCTGTGGGTAGTCATGGAGTAATCATAATAGATTGTTGAATGTACTCGTCCATGCAGCCGTGATCGTGGATGTGGTGCACAATTTTACCCCCACGAAGGAACTCGGGCCGGTGGCGCTGTGAGTATTCGAGTGGTAATCAGTGTATGACGAATAGAAGTGGTCATGTACATCCCGACAACATTGCATACAAGGTGCCCATCTTATACCACTCTTTAGTCCACAAGCCGTCTTACGTCAACTCTCTGTACTTTAGTCCCTGTTGCTGACACTGGTAAACCTGAAAGAAGTACTCACGAATGTGTCAGTTCTTGTAAGATGACTTGTGAGTTGACAGCAGCTGCCTCTCTAGAGATGGTCTCATAAGCTGGTCATAATAGCCCTCATGCACCAAACACTCTGTACTTTAAACCTGAAAATGACACAAAGTATACCTAAAAACCAATACTCACCCTTGTGTCAGGTCTTGAAAGATGTCTTGTAAGTTGGCGGCTGGCAGGCTGACCTATTGAGGTGATCATGTAGTATGGTGGACATATGAAATGACTGATTAGATGAGATGATACAGCAAGCTGGCTGATTGACTGACTTGCTGCGCTGAACGAAAATGCCCCCCCCCCCTCTTTTTTAAAGTTACAGGACCACGTGCTGGGCAGCCACCAGCGGCCCAAGCGTGGTCACCCTATCTGATTGTACTGACATATCTCTCCGATAGAAATCGGTGAACGTAGAATTTGCCGTCCATGCACAGGACTGGACAATGTCATGAAGGGATAGGTTCTTCCATAAAGGCCATGATGTAGCGATGGCACGAATTTCATGGGAAGAAGCAGAGGACAGAAGTGGGGGAGCGTCAATGGCAAGTTGATATGCCCACTTAATGGTCTTCTTCAACCAAGAAGCAATAGTATTCTTGGTAATGTCACGCACTGCAGTTGGCTGAAGAGACAGGAATAATAGACGACGAGAACCCCGACCAGGGTCGGTACGAGTGAGATAGTGACGTATGGCTCGTACAGGGCATAACAGTAAGTCGTCCTCAAGGTCACGAACAAAGTCTGATAAAGCAGGGATGGAGTACAAACGTTGAGCACACGGACCTTGGCGCACAGCCTCATTCTTGGCGATGAACACAGGGATGGGACGAAAGGAAATGCGAGACCAATTTGCCGTCCAGGTCAAAGATGATCTTTCCAGAGCGTGAAGTTCAGAAACTCTAGACGCCAAAGCAAAAGCCGCCAGAAAAGCAGTTTTGTAGGAAACAGCTTTAATAGAGGCGGACTGTAAAGGTTCGAAGGGCGGACGAATCAGCGCACAAAGAACCACACCAATATCCCACTTCGGTAACAGCTGGCGAGTACGGCGAGACTGTAAGGCGAAAGCCCGTAGGAGAGCAGAGATATTGTCGTTTAGACTAATGTCGATGCCGGTCGAAAGACGTAAAACCCTAGCCAAAGCAGACCGGTATCCCTCAATGGTGCTGATTTGAAACTTCTTATCACGATGTAGGTGAAGGAGGGTCAGCTACTAAGGAAATAGAGGCAGAGTCGGGATCGGAATCACGTTCCTCGGCACCAGGAGATGAAATAGGCCCATTTCGCTTGATAGAGCTGTGATGTGGAAGATCGATTGGCTGAAACCATCGTCTGTGCAACTTCTGCTGAAAATCCTTGGACTGTGAGTGCACTCTGGATAGTCTGCAGACGTAAGTTGAGCCACTGCGGGTTGTGATGAATTATCCCATGAGGTTGACGCAACAGGCTGGGCCAAACTGGAAGACGATGTGGCGGAGCAGTGAGAAGAGGAACCAGAACCGGAAACCACTGACGACGAGGCCACCACATAACCACGAGCAGAACGACGCAGCCGTGTTGAGAAATCTTTTGAAGAACTTCCTGAATCAGGGCCATGGGTGGGTAGGCATAAGCCAGGAAGTTGTCCTAGTTGATTGAAAGGGCATCGATGGCGAAGGCTTGAGGGTCCAGAATCGGACTGACGAAGAGGGCAAGCTGCGCATTGTTCCTCGTCGCAAACAGGTCAATCAAGGGGGTCTCCCAGACGCTGCAGATCTGACGGAAGACCTCCAGATGAAGTTGCCATTCGGTCTGAAGGACGGTGTCGGGACGAGAAAGGCGGTCCGCTAAGACATTGAGCCGACCCGGGACATGGCGAGCATTGAGATGACAGTGATGAATGAGAGCCCAGTCGTAAAGATCCCACACCAGACGAAACGTTGAGAAAGATCGGGTGGTACCCATCTTGATGTGAGCAATGACCGTAGAGTTGTCCGTAGCGATGAGAAGGGACGAATTCATGAGACGCCAACTCCAATGCTGAACTGCTAGGATGACTGCCTTCATCTCCAGAAGGTTGATGTGAAGTCTGGCATCCAAACTCGACCATCTGCCGGACACCTCCAGACCGTCGAGATGGGCTCCCCAACCAGTCTCGGAAGCATCGGTGTAGAGATGGTGATCCGGAGATGGAAATCGGAAGGGAACTCCCCGCATGATGTTGTGGCGGGACTGCCACCAAATCAGATGTGGATGTAGAGACATCAATACCGGAACAACAGGATTGAGGGATGACGTCTGTAGATAAGGGAACAGATGGTACTGCAGCGGCCGAACTCGGAGCCGTCCGTAATGAGTAAGGCCCTGCGTGGAAGTGAGTAAACCCAGAAGGCTTTGCCACCGCTGACGAGTCTGATAAGTTGATGACAAAAACCTTAGTATCAACGCCTGAATTTTGGTCCACCGGTCCTCTGGGGGGCGCACCAGTTGTTGACGAGTATTGAACACAGCCCCGATGTAACGGCGAATTTGCGCTGGAACCAACTCTGACTTCTGAGGGTGAGGTATGAACCCGAGATAACGTAGAACGAGCAGAGTGAAACGGACCTGAGCGTTCAGAAGGGACTTGTCCGCAGCCCACAAGAGGATGTCGTCTATGTAAACCTCGATGTGAATGCCCCGTAGATGGAGAAACGCCATGACTGGTGAAGTGATACGGGTGAAAAGCCATGGAGCGATGTTGACTCCGAACGGGAGGACTTGCCACTCGAACCGACGATCGTTGATGGTGAAACGAAGGAATCGCCGATGACGAGGATGAATAGGTATATGGAGATATGCGTCCTGCAAATCGATGGAGGCCAACCAATCCCGGTGATGTACACGGGCCCGGATCGATGAGACTGACATCTTGAAATGAGGCGGCATGGTCAGATGAAACTTGTTGAGTCTCTTGAGATCGATAATCATCCGCATTTGGTCCGAATCTTTCTTCGGAACAAGGAAGACATGACTGTAGTAACCGACGCTGTCTTCGGCATGTGGCAGCTCTCTGACGGCACCTTTGGTGATGAGCGTGGCGACAGAGGAAAGAAGCATCTGAACGTGTCCTGCGGGAGAAGGACGAGGCCGAGAAATGAGTCTGGGCTGGGACTGAAAGTTGAAGAGGAAACCATACTTCAATGTCTTGATAATCCAGTCGTCGTCTGTTATGAGCTGCCAATTCTCCCAGAAATGTTGTAAACGGCCGCCGCCGACCTGATGATTGAAAGGGCGGAAGGCGGGCAGATGAAAATCTCTGGTATGAGGATGGGAGATGGGAAACGGATAGTCATTTGTTGGAAGCACCCCTTCCTCTGGAAAATTTCCCACGGGTGGAACGACGGCCACGGGCTTGTGGAGGCTTGTCGAAGCCACGAAAATTACCATGTGGAAAAACCTCACGTTGGGTAGGCTTCCGATCCACGGAAAAAGCCGGACGCCGAGCCGCAGCAGAAATCAATCGAGAAGTCCGTTCCTCACGAATACTAGGCATGACAGACTCGATAGCATTGTTGAAAACAAACTTAGAGGATAACGGCTGTTGTAACAGTTGATCCTTCACAAAGTATGGAACGTCAGGCTTGACAAACTGAAGCAACGCTATACGCTGAGCTTGAAGAAGCGAAACATAGGAAAAGGCACCCGCCTCAATGACATGACGGTTAGCTATATTGAGCGTGTCAATGAAAGCTCGTAAGTAGGTAAGACGACCAGAAGACAAACAAGCCGAACCATTGCTCTGACGTAATGCTGGATCCAAAGTAATCCGAGAAGTAGCCAACAAAAACCAATCCGTGAAAGATGTAATATGTTGCATTGCTAGCAACATCTCCATAACATTATCGACAACTTTGGTAGGAACCGAAATAGAAGTTGATTTAGAAGATTTCGAAACCTGACTCAAATCACGATCACGTTTGGGCGGTTTGTCGGGAAGAACGTTATCATAAAGTTGGTAAAATGAAAACGAGGGCTTCTTAAACTTGTTGTCATCCTCCAATTGACGATCAAACACAGAATAATTAGACTCCAAAGCTGGAGAGGCGTCTTTGAAGAAGTAGACGTGAACGCGGAAGAAGCCGCTGTCGGACATTTAACCCGAGCAGAAGAAGAGACAGCATTAGAAGACACGGGCATGTCCGGAACGAGAGCCAAAAGAGCCGCCATCTTGTCAGAAAAAGGCATCTTAGACGAATCCTCCAGACTATCCGAAGAAGATGAGGAATCTTGACTATCAGACGAAGACGTCGAATCCGCTTTGGGAGAACAAACGACGGGCCGACGGCGAGAGGTAGACAATAACCGATCAAAAGATTGATCAAGAAATGGAGTCTGCGACTGACGAACTTGACGACCCCGACGGGGAGGTGAGGAAGAACGACGTGACAAAGGGCGTGGAGGCGTACGGGAAAGTCGAACAGGAGTATGGGAACGGCGTACCGGAGAACGGGAAAGCCGTAAAGAAGTACTAGGACGATTAGGTGTACGAGACCGACGAACCGGTGTATGATAACGACGTACAGGTGTATGAGAACGACGAGACGGCGTAACAGAACGTCGAGGCGGAGTAACAAGACGACGTACAGGCGAACGAGAACGTGAACGGCGTTGCGATGTACAAGAGCGCCGTTTGGAAGCACGGGAACGACGAAGTGACGGGTCAACAAACGTAGAAACCGGAGGCTGTAAATCCACAATATGAAAATTCAAAGTAGAGTCCGAACGACCCTCCATAGACCGAAAGGCTGCTTTAGATAAAACAGCAGAGGAAGAACGAGATTTAAACCGCAGAGGTGAAGTCGACATGCAATGGTGTTTTTTCTTTTTGAAAGAACCGGACAGAGATAGATCGTCTGACAAAAGATTAGGTGAAATGACACGCGGTGAAGCAGAAATCTTTTGTTCGTTGGTAACAATAGACCGCTCAGGCAAAACCGACCTGGGGATAGAGTCCTTTGTTGTCTTGAACAAAGAAACAGGTTTCACAGGTTCCCCAGACAAGGCTTCACCAGTAGAACCCAGACTGTCTGAAACATGATCGATATCTCCTCGTGCAACCGTCCCACTAGGAGGGATAGTAAAAGACGCCGATGATAAAGCCGGGCTTTTAAGTCTATGCGATAAATCCAAATTAGAACCAACAAGGTCCTCGTTAAATTTCAGATCTCCAACTAACGCAATCTCATTTTGACGTCTTTCGTCCTCCGATAACGCAGGGTCTTCTGTAGCGCGTAATAAATATGCCCGCCGCGCCTGGGCATAGTTCCTCCAGGTAATAGTATCCCAAGATTGACACTCTGAACACGTGGCCTGACGATAACACAGGTGACCTTTACACGAAAAGCAGACCGTGTGAGCATCTAAGCAAGTCCAAAACTGCCCACACGAGCGACAAGAATTAGAATCAACCGGGATAGATATCTCAGACATAATTGTCTAAGAAATACAGCAAGAGAAAAATACAAGTTTAGCAAAGGTACAACCGAAGGTCAAACCAACAACAACCAAACCAGCACTTATAGGACACTTCCTTGATATGCACCACACTCGAGCAGGTACAAATAGAGAAAGAGGGAGATTCAGGATTGTTCAGGGCTTAAGTAACCTAGCTGAGCTGAGAGAGCTCCCTATGGGGAGACAACTTTTCGTTTTAACCATTTGTAAGGATGCTCCTAAAGGGAGGTAAGGCCATTAGCAACAGCAGGTGTAGATTTGAGCAACAAATTAGGCATTTATTATCGTTCAAATCCATTCTGTGAAATAAATAAAAAAATTCACAGGTAAATTTTCTGTTATTAAGCTAAAACTTACCTCACTTCCACTCTTTGCATTTCTTGTCTACATGAAATACCACAGTAAGAATTTAAATGACACAGTTATCTCCCCTGCTAGTCACCTGATAGCATAGCTACCCACAATTCTACTTCCTTCTTGTTCCACTGCGATACATGGTCTGGATGTATCATAGCGGGGAGGCTGGGTGGGCATCACTGGAAGTGAGGTAAGTTTTAGCTTAATAACAGAAAATTTACCTGTGAATTTTTTTTGTTATTTGCGCTGAAAACTTACCTCACTTCCACTCTTTGCATAGAGTGCCACCGTAAGGTAGGTGGGCAAACTGATACAATCCGTGGTTAGTGATAAATGCCATACATAGTGACTAGTACAGAGTAGAAATCAAAGATCTTCTACCTCACAGAGGATCCATGAGAACATACAACAGTAATAACCTGTATGCCTATGGTACACAGGGAACCTCTGTTGCTACTCTGACTTCAAGGCTGAGATGCAATATACGCCCCCCCCTTTTTTTCGAAAGGGGCCGAGAGAAAAAAAGCACTCACCCGCAAGCAGGGTTACAACTGTACGCCCGGACTTTTGTAGCTATATTGCTGGCCTCGGTCCCCCTGACACCCGCTGTGCGGTCACAAGTGGGCCGATGGAATAGAGGTCGTTACATGCCAACGTCATGTCCCGGAGATAGTAGGAGGCAAATGTCGTGTTTGACCTCCAGTAGCACGCCCTCATAATGTCTGTCACCGATCTGTTGGTCCATAGAGGCCATGATGCCGCTAGAGCCCTAATCTCGTGACCCGAAACGTTTACAAGCGCGGCTTGCCTATCAGTAGCCGTGGAGTACGCTAGCCGAATCGTATTTTTGAGCCAACTCGAGATAGTGTTTTTACTTATTTCTTGTTTGGCTTTAGGATCGAAAGGGATAAACAAACGCCTCCTTCCCGCTCTGATCTCCTCTGTACGATTCAGGTAACACGCAAGAGCCCGAACCGGACACATTAACATGTCTGATTCAAGACCGGACGAAAGGAAATCAGATAAGGCTGGAATTGTGAACTCTCGAGATATGGAATCGTAGAGGGCTTGATTCTTAGCCACAAACTCAGGAACCGTTGTGAGAACTACCTTGCTCCAGTCCCTAGAGTGTCTGATGTTCCTTTGATCGAGCGCATGCAGCTCGGACACTCTAGCTGCCGAAGCCAGAGCCAACAAAAACGAAGTTTTGTATGATAACATTTTCAGCTCAATAGCCTCTATTGGCTCGAAAGGTGGCTTCCCTAATTGCCGAAGTACTAAGGCTAAGTCCCACTTAGGTAATTTCGGAACAGCCGACTGACCAGTTATCTTGTATGACTTGATTAGTGCAGATAAGTTTGGATCAGTCGAGGGATTAATCCCAGTACCCAGTAGAATAGGTTGAGCAATAGCCGCTCTATAACCTTCTACCGTAGCGGGCACCAGGCCCCTATCCCTGAACAAGTGCAATAGGAACTCTGCTACTTCCGGGATAGTGGCGCAGGATGGATTGATATCCCTCTCTCCACACCAAAGATCGAAGATTGCCCACTTTGAGTTGTATACAGCGGAAGAGGACGGTCGAATTGATTGTGCCATTCGGCGCCCAACCTCCGCTGAAAATCCCGCCTGAGCAAAGTGCTTCTTGAGCACTTGCACACGTGGTAGTGGAACAGTCCTGGTTGGCTGTGAAATATCGACGTTCCGGGCTGGCGCAATAGATTGTGCCATACCGGAAGCTGTCGTGGTACATCTACCAGAAGATCCAGAAGGTCCGGGAACCACGGCCTTGCTGGCCACCACGGAACAATCAGGTAAACGACACATGTGTGCTCGTGGATCTTCTGGAGTACCTTCGCTAGGATAGCTGGGGGAGGGAACGCATATGCTACCATCCTTGACCAGTCCTGCGATAGTGCGTCCACTGCATATGCCGACGGATCCGGGACCGGCGACATGAACAGGGGCAGTAGATTGTTGCGCCGAGTGGCGAACAGATCTATGTGTGGCATCTCCCAGACCTGAGCTATTTGTTTTAGTATGTCTGGGTGAAGTTGCCACTCCGTGGGAATTATCTGATTCCGTCGTGAAAGCGAATCCGCTAAGACGTTCAGTACCCCCGGGATGTGCCTGGCCAACACCGATATGTTGTTGTCCCAACACAGACCGAAAAAGATTTCCGCTTGGCTTTGTAATTGCGGAGATCTCGTCCCCCCCTGCTTGTTGATATAGGCCACAACTGATGTGTTGTCCATCGCAACTAGCAGGTTCTTGTCGGTCAATACGCTCACCCACGTGCGGATGGCATGTGTCACTGCCATAAACTCCAACACGTTTATATGGTACGAGCGTTCCTCGATTGTCCATAACCCGGATGTCGACTTGGACTCGAGGTGGGCTCCCCATCCTTCCATAGATGCGTCCGTGAACAGGTGATGTGACGGACGAAACGGAAGTAGGGACACACCTGGCATAACGTTGAGTGGATCCAGCCACCATAGGAGGCATTGTTTGACTAGCGGTGTTACAGGTATCCACGGATTCAACTGCCTTTCGACCCATTGATGATTGAAGTAAATCATTAAGGGCCGAAGCTGCAACCGCCCTCTTGGGGTTACGTCCTGTGTTGACGTCAAGAGGCCGATTATCGCAGCAAAGTGTAAAGCCCTGGCCTGAGATAACTTGAGGAACTGAGGTATCTTCGTTGTTATCTTTAGCCATCGATCTTCTGGGGGTTTGGCGAGAGCTCGTAGCGTATCGTATTCCACCCCCAGAAATTTGCGCCTTTGCGAAGGAGTCAGCTCCGATTTCTCTTCGTGTGGGATGTATCCCAGAGAAGTCAATATCCTTAAGACAAACTGGGTGTCTAGGATTAACTGCTCCTTGCAGGCATTCCTTAGCAGGGAGTCGTCGATATAAAAGTGGTACTTTATACCTAGACTGTGCAGGAATTGTGTCACTGGTGTAAACACTCGTGTAAACACCCAAGGGGAAGTGGACAGGCCGAACGGAAGCACTTGAATTTGGAAGCGTCGTTTGCCGACCATGAATCTCAAGTACTTCCTGTCCCCCAGATGTATCGGGATATGCAGGTATGCATCCCTTAAATCCAGAGAAGTCAGCCATTCCCCTTGCCTGAGTACTGTCCGGATAGACCGGAAGGACTCCATGCGGAAGTGTGGCGGTGGAGTGAGGTAGTCCTTGTTGAGGCGCTTTAGGTTTATAACCATGCGCATCTCGGACGTGTCTTTCTTGGGGACCAGAAAGACCGGCGAATAGAACCCGGGTGACGTGTCCCAAACCGGAAGCTCTATTACAGCTGCCTTCTCTATCAGCTTGTCCACAGAGGACTGTATTGCTGATAGATGACCCGTTCGTAATGGTATACGAGACGGAAGGGGATGAGCAGTCAAGGGAGGAAGCGTGTCGAACAATAGGCGATAGCCGTATCTGATCGTTCGAATGACCCACGCTTCCGTCCCGATCCTTATCCAGTTCCTCCAAAACAACTGTAGCCTTCCCCCTACCGGAAGGTCTAGTTGCTGGGGAACTGGAAACGTTATGTCTCGGTGTTCCCGCCATACCGGAAGCCACCCGGTATGGCCCGAGACATCAGGAATTCTTCTTCGACTGCTTAAATTTCCCCTTACCCTGCTTCTTATGGCCATAGGTAGATACTCTAGGCTCTAAAGAAGCAGGCGCTTGGCTTTGCTGTTGGCCGGAAGCACCCTTATTAGCCTTGGAACTAGGCGGGTTCTTCTTAGCCTTCTTCGACTTTGGACCCAGACCGGAAGCCATTGGTCTCTTAGTCGAAGCACCGGAAGCAACCGACCTGTCATGTTCAATACGATCCATTTCAGGTCGGACTTCGGCAACAGCATCACCAAACAGTAAAGAAGAAGCCGTAGATGTTTCTAGTAGACTTCTCTTTACAGCTTCCGGTGTATACCCATGCATATGAGGAATGAAGGCCTTTCTCCTCAAATACACAAGCATAGAAGATAAGTAGGCATTATGTACCAATAAATCTTCTACAGCACCGGAAGCAATCTTCTGGTAGTCAAGAACGAGGTTAATACCCTCCTGTAATTGCTCTTGACTTTCCGCGCCCGACAGCGAAAACAAACCATCCTTTATGGCTTTAAGAAACCAATCCAGGTGATTCGTAATCGCCACTCCTTGTCGAGCAGTTTCCTCAAGTACTGCGGCCTGTTTGTTCGTGCAAGGAACATCGGGATTACTAGGCACTTTAGTATTACTAGGACATAAATACTGAAAGTCGCCGTTCACCTCAGCAGACCGGAAGCTAAATGGTGAGTTATGTACGCCGTAACTTCGTATGTTTGGCTTCTGTACTGGGAACGGACCAGAAGATCCTGCAGGGCGGAAGCGAGCTTTTGGTCTCGATCTTATAGCACGTTCCTCCTGCGTAGCGGGTTCTGCTAAAGTTCTATGGAACAAATGGCAAATAGAATGAATAGCAGTTGAGGCCGGAAGCGTGGTAGCCGACCTCGTAACCCGGTTTGACTCTCCTGATTCAGTTTCAATATCCCCCGCATGTGGGACCGGAAGCTGCATATCAGGAATTAAGTCATAGATGCCAGAAATAAGCTCATAATATTTCCTAGCATCCGGATCAGTATTGGTAGGTTCATTTAATTCAGATCTACCGTACTGGTCCCTATCCACTTCCATAGCTTCCGGGGCTTCCTGCCAGGAGGGAGTATTGGAAGGGATAGTCCTCGACAAATTAGCTTCCGGTTTCCTAGACTGTTCAGTCAAAACCGGAAGCAGTGGCGTACTACTTCGGAATTGACTGGTCATCATCTCTCTCAATTCCTTCATTTCCTCACGTTGCTGTTCCATACCGCGCAGTATGGCAGCCAATGTGGGATCAGTCACTTGAGAGTGGACCGGAAGCAAGGCCTGACGAGGTGTGTTCACACTCAAGGACCCTCCAGCTGGACGTGAGCACGGCCACTGTAAAGGTCGGTGAACTGGCATACGAGGTCGTAAACCGGAAGCATGTATAGGAGGACGCATCATATGTAATAATCCCGGTCCCGTACCACGAACACCCCCGGAAGCAGATATCTGACCTAAGCCACGCAAGGGCGAAGGTAGACCAGCAACCGGATGCCGCATAATTTGACCTGATTGAGAGGGTTCTTGATAACGCATCTCAGAGACAGGGAAATAATTTGGCATATCATAGGTACCTGTATACATACCATACTGCCGTTGTTGCGGGAACCTTAATCTCTGGTGGCCCAGAAGGCTCGTAGATACAAACGTCTCGGCAGGGGGACGAGGAAGGCCACCAGAGTAACCGGAAGCAGGTTGGTAAGATTCAGACAAACCGGAAGCAGCAGTTACAGGCATAACTGAGCGACCGGGAAGTCCAGGCCTCGACAGCGTCGAGGAAGGTATCTTCCCAACCCCGGACCCAAATGAAAACTTAACATTAGGCCCCTCACTAGTGCTGCCTAAGTTTTCGTAGTCATAAGTTGACCCCGATCGAGAGATCGGAGTCCCCTGGCTTTCCCACGCTAAGCCTGGGCCCGTTACCGATCTCCCTTCATCGTCGTATCCAGGCGTCTGCTCAATTGGAATCTCCACGTCCACAGTCGTCGTAGTGCCAGACTCCAAATCTTCGATTATCCCTTCCACCTGTACCAACCGGGTCGTTGCCTTACCTGACTGACCCTTCGCCTGGTCTGAAATGGAAGCATCGTGAGCGGGGGGGGGGCGTTTGTTTATCTTTATTTACGTTCAATAGGCTGACTAGATTAGACCCAGCTACAGAACTAACAAGCCCCCTAGCCTCCTCGCCTACGCTAGTACGAGGGGACTGTGCTACATACGTCTCATTGGCGAGAACGGTAGGCCTAACGACATTATTTTCCTCGTTAGCTGCCAGAGAACCGGCTAGATACACCTGGAATATGCCGGGCGCCCACACAATACACTCTTCACAGGCCGTGTCCCAGGTACAGATTCTTCCCTGGCGGCATGGCGGACACGTTGAGTGAAGGTCATAACTAGGCTTGTCACCTCCACAAGACATGCATGACATTAGAGACATATTTCGAGCCATTTTTACGCTGATAACTTATAGAATACTTCCCAAAGGACTTCTTGCAGGAAATCAGACGTCTGAGGTAATCCAACTGTGAGTAGTTTCGCTAGAATAGGCACTTTTTCACGGAGTTGACAATGTTTACTTCCAGCCCTACGAAGCAGTAGAACAAGAAGGAAGTAGAATTGTGGGTAGCTATGCTATCAGGTGACTAGCAGGGGAGATAACTGTGTCATTTAAATTCTTACTGTGGTATTTCATGTAGACAAGAAATGCAAAGAGTGGAAGTGAGGTAAGTTTTCAGCGCAAATAACAAGTCGATTTTCACAGTGTTAATGTCGCACTAAATTTTTCTCAACAGCGTAGAGATACAACCATTATGGCAATCTCGTATCGGTGGCCTCAAGTTTTTATCCCGGGTAACTTACTGTATATCTGACACAGTGTTTTCAGTGGACGTTTCGTGGTTCGGACAAAGCTAGGATAATGGGACAAATTTATCAGTTCTAAAAAACAAAAAAATAAACGGGTTTTCTTAATTTTTACATTTGCTATTTTGGCCGGATTTTATTTTGGGCGTCCAATCGTTTTCCGGAAGTAACTTGGCTCTGGATACAGCCCTGCCAATACACCCTCTCATCAGAACATTCCCACCTATCTCAACATAACCTCTCATCAGAACATTCCCACCTGCCTCAATATACCCTCTCATCAGAACATTCCCACTTATCTCAACATACTCTCTAATTAGAACATTCCCACTGACCTCAACCTACCCTCATCAGAACATTTCCATCTACCTCAATACACCCTATCATCACAACATTTCCACCTATCTAAACATACCCTTTCCTCAGAACATTCCCATCTATCTCAACATAACCTCTCATCACATTCCGGTATCTCAACATAACCTCTCATCACATTCTCACCAATCTCAACATATGCTCATCACAACATATTTCTACCTACCTCAACATTCCCATCTTCCTACAGTCCCCCTACCAGTTCAACACCCCCATCCATTCTAATTAAGTATTGGACAGAGAAATTTTGAAGAGAAAATGTTGAATGTTGATTAGCTTTCTGGTGCTGTTAGTGTACAACTCACCTCTGGTAGAGCTCCAGAACTAAGTTGCCAAACCCTGACAAACGAGTCTTCACTGGCTGACACCACCTGCAAAATTTTATAGTAAAATATATCAAAAGGAAAAAAATGAAGTCCAGGTTGGTCATCTCCAACAGATGTCCAGAAAACCACAGCTGTGTATGTGGCATGAATTAAAAAACAGGTCTGTAATTCCATCCTTTCAACCACTGTCCACACTTGTCTCCTAGCCAAATTACACATACCGATTGGATCGTCGGCAGGCGAGAAATCCCGTTTGGACGAAAACCAAAATTGTTTGACAGACTTTATGGATCAGGGTTCATAAAAAATATGGTTATAAACTTTGTCAATCGTCGTTGGCAGTTTTGATCATCTGGGGAATATTCACCATGCTTTACCAGTTGTGTAACTTCAAAAATACTGGAGTTGGGTTGAGATTTTTCGATGAAATTTTTCATTTTTGCGGCCAACACGCCCATCACACAGGATGTAGGGAAACAATGCATTTTTAGCCCCATTTGTTTTGTTGAACATCTAATTTTGATTTATGTCTTTTGCAAACAAACAATTTTGAGAATCGAATTTATCAAGGTTTAGGCTTTCCAGAAGTATACAGTGTTGGATAAGTTTCAATTAAAATGAATGCAAAAAAAAATTAATAAAAGTGCTGTACCCATCATGATGGTGAACAGGTTTAAAACTATCTCATTTTACCGGGAATAGTCGCATGGGTACGCATACTCGGCATTCCAGTATACAGAGAATAATTGGTGAAAGGGTTAATTGTTTGAGCCTTTTCACAATCATGCCACAATAATAATAATATTTGCGGCAAAAAAAAATTCATCTCCAGTTTTCATCAATTCAATGGAGGTGCAAACTGGTTATTAAATAGATAGAATTATTACAGACCTTGTCAACACACTTACCAAACCCGTTTCTGGGGCAACATCAACACTGTTAATCCAACGAGCATGAGCAGTGACCTCGGCAGCCATTTTTCCTGTAGAAATGTTGAAAACTCGTATGTGGCCAGACCCATAACCTCCGATCACAATGTCCTTCCAAACAGCCAGGCTTGAGCAAGGATATCTGTAAGGTGGAAAACAAGAGTCAATAAATCAATGTAAATCAAATCTTCATAAAATCTTGATAAGATCAGATTATCACTAGACTCAGAGGTGGGTGGAGGCTATCAACTTACCCCGAGCCATTGATATGGATAGCCTGCTGGATCTTCTGATGTGAACATTTCCATACTGTGATGTTCCCCGCTTCATCCCCACTGACCAACCGTGTACTGTCTGAGGTCAGGTCACAGATGGGGCTTCTATGACCTGAAGTATGGAGATCAAGACATGGATTAAGGTACATGACCTGGAACATGGGTGTTGGGAGTGCCCAAGGTCAGGTGACAGAAAAAAAACCCAAATCCATTCTGCTAAGGGGTATAGAGTAACAAACTTCTATCATAATTCATTTTCAGGCTATAGCTCTCAAATTCATTATTTGATTTGAAAACAAATAATGGCATCATTTCTTTAATAGATCTAACCATGTAAAATTGATTGGGGTTCGAAATAATATTCAATGAACACATCTCAAAATTGTGATATTCAATGAACAGATCTCACAATGTGAGGTCAAAAGATATGACATCTATAGGCTGCAAAATTGTTCCACTGACCTTTGAGTACCTCTGACAATGTGACATTGGTCCCTCGTGACGGAATGTCAAATACCAAAATCTCTCCCATGTAAGTCCCTGAAGGAATAACAATATTGTGGTAGTCAATGACAAAAGTTACAAAACATGAGATAGTATATTGCAACTAGCCTTACCCATAATGTTAATTTTGCATCATGCCAGCATATTTCTTTCATTTTTTGCATCAAGAACAACCTGAGTAGGCTTATGAGCCTCATTTATGGTACATCACATGGAAGCACTGTAAACCATATACAGGTGCTGTACATCGATACAAGTCCCATACTTCAGTCACATGGACAAGGTATAATAAACACCACACACAATGTACAAGAAAAGTCAGACATGTACAAGCAGTGTTAACATCACAAGCACCAAACACAAAGTACCGTACATAACATACAAGCAGTGTACACTAGGTACACAATATATAATATAATGTACAAGCATGTGCATGATGTAGAGCAATGTGCATGATGTAGAGCAATGTGTATGATGTAGAGCAATGTGCATGATGTAGAGCAATGTGCATGATGTAGAGCAATGTGTATGATGTAGAGTAATGTGCATGATGTAGAGCATGATGTAGAGCAATGTGCATGATGTAGAGCAATGTGTATGATGTAGAGTAATGTGTATGATGTAGCGCAATGTGCATGATGTAGAGCAATGTGCATGATGTAGAGCAATGTGCATGATGTAGAGCAATGTGCATGATGTAGAGCATGATGTAGAGCAATGTGCATGATGTAGAGCAATGTGTATGATGTAGAGCAATGTGTATGATGTAGAGCAATGTGTATGTTGTAGAGCAATGTGCATGATGTAGTAGAGCAATGTGCATAATGTAGAGCAATGTGCATAATGTAGAGCAATGTGCATGTTGTAGAGCAATGTGCATGTTGTAGAGCAATGTGCATGTTGTAGAGCAATGTGCATGATGTAGAGCAATGTGTATGATGTAGAGCAATGTGCATGATGTAGAGCAATGTGTATGATGTAGAGCAATGTGCATGTTGTAGAGCAATGTGTATGATGTAGCGCAATGTGCATGATGTAGAGCAATGTGCATGATGTAGAGCAATGTGCATGATGTAGAGCAATGTGTATGATGTAGAGCAATGTGCATGTTGTAGAGCAATGTGCATGATGTAGAGCAATGTGCATGTTGTAGAGCAATGTGTATGATGTAGAGCAATGTGCATGTTGTAGAGCAATGTGTATGATGTAGAGCAATGTGCATGTTGTAGAGCAATGTGTATGATGTAGAGCAATGTGCATGTTGTAGAGCAATGTGTATGATGTAGAGCAATGTGCATGTTGTAGAGCAATGTGCATGATGTAGAGCAATGTGCATGTTGTAGAGCAATGTGTATGATGTAGAGCAATGTGCATGTTGTAGAGCAATGTGTATGATGTAGAGGAATGTGCATGTTGTAGAGCAATGTGTATGATGTAGAGCAATGTGCATGATGTAGTAGAGCAACGTGCATAATGTAGAGCAATGTGCATGATGTAGAGCAATGTATATGATGTAAAGCAATGTGTATGATGTAGAGCAATGTGAACGTTGTAGAGCAATGTGCATGATGTACAATCAATATGCAAAAAACTTTTGCTGTAAACCATGTACAAGCACCATTTCTCAGGTACAAACAATGTGCAGACACAAGTACAATATACCAGGTAGCAATAGGTGTTATTGTACTAGCAATGTCACCAAGAACAAAAACGTAACCCATATATATGCATCATTAACAAACTACAAGCACCATATACATGTACCAGCTAGGTGTATTCAATGATGTACAAAAAAGGTACATCATGTAAAAGTAACTTGTACAGTACACCACGTAAATACACCATATACCAGTTTGTTATGGTTTCAATTTTACTTGTGATCACCATGGTAACCTACCCACACAGATAGTGTTCTCCTCTACACCACATACACCTCGAGCAAATGATGTTCCTCCTGTGAAAAAGAAATAGTACACATGTATTAGCTGTAAGCAAAACTTTAGTTCCAGAGATGCTCTCAACAGTCTGATTTTCTTCAGAAAATATAGATAAGAAAAGAAAAAGAAGACTACCATATGCTTAGATTACTCTGCTTCTACAAGCTTTAGTACAAGTGTGTCCGACGTGCATTGGAAGGAGACACCCATCAATTACATTTGCTTTATAACTATTTTTCTCAGATTGGATATCACAGTGGAACCCACTTAAGTGCATAGTGCTCAATTGACAATTCTGCTCAATTGACTTGGTTGTGAAATGATAAATCCATCACTACTCCCAATATGAAGTCTATTTGAAGGGATAAAGGCAAATAATTTTCATGGATTTAGGGTAAGAAACTAAAGACGTAATCAGCCTCAAACAGACAAATTCAGTAACCTCTCTACTACTGCACTTTTTTTTAGCAGCGAAGCATGTTAAGAATCTTTAGCATTTTGTCCCCCGCCACATAAGTGGGATGAGAACAGAAACACTGGGTGTCCGTAGTTTCATCTTTCCATCACACATTTCTTGTCCGACCAATAACTTGAGAACTATTCAACCAATCGACTTCAAACTTGGAGAGTGTCTTGACATCATTGAGAGGATCGGATACCTGTGTAATCCAAGATGGCCACCATCAACCATCATGGATTGTCAGCAGTTGAATCTTTACACATTACACAATAACTCAAGAACTATTGAACCTATCGACTTCAAACTTGGAGAGTGCTTGGCATTGGTGAGAGGGTGGTTGGGAATTCTTTTCTGTTACCTGCATAATCCAAGATAGCCACTTTGAGCCATCTTGAATTTCAAGCACTTGGATTTTGTCCGGGCAATAAATCGAGATTGATTGAACTGATCAACTTCAAACTTGAAGAGTGGCTTGACATGGTTATTATTGCTTCTCAGTTACCTCTGTAATCCAAGATGGTCACCATTACCCTTCCTGTGTAATGCAAGATTGCCGCCATCAGCCACTCGGATATTGTCTAGCTGGACAATAACTTGAAAATGATTGAACCGATCGACTTCATATATATATTTGTAGAGTGGCTTGACCATCAGTGAGAGAAGGTTGGTATTGCTGTTCAGTTACTTCTGTAATTCAAGATGGCTGCCATCCGCCATCTTGGATTCGGATTTTAAGCAAATAGAACTTTTCTGGACAGCAAGACGATAAAAATCGCAATTTTGAATCTTGTATACATCAGTGTCGTTTCACAAGAGCTGACCTCTTGGAATTTGGTACGCAATAAAACATTTCGTACAAATTTTGTTTTTTCTTCAATTAACATATTTAAAACATCAGTTTCCTCCTCCTAATCTGTTTTTTCCCTGCTAACCTTATTATCACTTCTATAATTAACTATATTGCACAATTTTCTTTGTGTCATTATCTGCAACTTATAAACATTCCACTTGAAGTATATTTTCAACAATTCACTCTTCTCTCCAACTTCATTTTATCTCACCACTTCACTGTCAACACTTTAAAAATATGTAAATGCACTTTCTACAAGGCCACTGTGAGATGCATGGCTCGTCAGAGAGATCTCCCTTTTCAAAACAATACTCTTAATCAATGATATCAGATATCATCGACCAAAACAATTGACCATAGAGGTCCACATGCCTCGAAGCAGCAGCACCTGACCAGCTAACTGGTGCTGATGGACCTCTATACCTGGACCAGAGCATGCATAAATTCCTGATGTCACTGCTTTTTGACGCTCATTATCTTCAATTTTATCTTGACTGGTAGAGAAAAGTTCAGTTTTATGCGGTCAAATGCATTTCATTTAGTACCTGTCATAACAAGTCACTTTCATGGAATTCCAGCCTATATGTTTAGGCTGATTATAGCTTTAAGAGGTTTAAACCGTATCGTGTAATGAAGCAGATAACTGGCTGCATGTTTTATTTCATGTAAACATATTGGTGACCGAGTTCCCTTCGGGCTCAGGACATCACCAGGAGAACTCCATGATACTAAGATATCGGAAACCATTCACATTTAACTTGAATGATACAAGCAAAAAATATCGGAGCTTCCGATTATGATAAAATCAGTTTATGGGAGACATGGATGACTTTCCGGAGCTGTGCTTGAACTTCCTTCATCATTGTGTCCATATATGTCATTCTTTAAAATAAAACCTTTGATGTCATTATCCTGTGACTGTTATATCTCATCAGCATTGTAAATTCCAGCGATCTCCCTTTTATGGCAATTAACTGTGGACTAACCAAAAAGTTAAACAATCATGGTACTTTACCTTCTTCTTTTGGACCTTCCAATGCATACCAGTATAACATGACTGACCCATCGGCTTCATACATCTACAATAGTCAAGACAAACATGAAATATCACAAAGGATGGTGGTGGGTTGGGGTATTAAATACATGGATAATATTGTTGCAAATGATATGTATGAATTTGCGATCGGATTAAAACCAGATCCACAAAACCACTGCTCATCTTCTTCATGTAGATCTGGGAACAACACCCCTGTTTCCACGTTCTGACCAATCACAGAGCTTAGCATACATGTATGGCAGATTTCACAGAAACCTAGGCCACTTGTATGTCAACTTTTAAAACCCATTGAAAATCATCTTCGCAAAATTAATCTGAAATCTCATGCTTATAAATGAAAAAGCATGATACCATGAACCTTACATATCAAGGACAGTGCCAGGTTTAAAAATGTTCTGATTTCTTTGTTGAGTGACAAATTAAACTGGCAATTATTTGACAGATACAACTCCCGCGAAGTTAAGTGTGTTCAAGTTGTTTTGTTTCTAATACTGTGAATCCACAAATGAGAAAAAACCATGTCTTTGGTTGCTTTTCTTGAAAATTACTGTTTCCTCCACCGAACTGAATAACAACCACAATGCTTATGTGGCCGGATATATAATTTTTTTTTAAGTTGAACATGCGGTATCGAACGTAATGTAGCACTGTCATCCTTGGCGATGTTCGTTCAGTACCCCCAAACATTCATGTATAAAGACACCTTTTGCTCACAGTACTCGCAGTAATGTGGGAACCACAAGCGAGCCGGATGCTTCTGGAACAGCTCCTTTAATTATAAAGTGTAGCGACCAAATTTGTCACATAGTTTACGAACGTTAATCCCGTTTAATTTCACAGTCGACGTTCATTACAATCACCATCTTGATTTAGATGCGAAGGTTCCCAACAGGAGCCTCGTTTTTGTCGTCCGTTAGCGCCACATTAGTATCTGCCTAGAAACAGCATTGGGAAGTGCTCATAAATAAAAGGCAAATGTCCATAGCTTTTTGTCAATCAAACGGACGCTCGTTACATTAAGTTGTGCTGGATGTAACCGTTAAAATTATAGGAAGTACATGTCAATTTGACACGCGAGATGACAGGATATGGCGTTGTTAATAGCAATGGAAAAGTGAGCATGACGTGATTATTGCATTCGATAAAGCACATTCGATGAATGATCGTCATTTCAGGACAAACTTATCAAATGTGACATTCGTTACAGTTTATTTCATGTAATTTCACTTCATGTAAAACTAGAAAAACACTGGTCCAAATGCTTGTAATTTATTTTTTTCCATGTCATACATGGTGTATCCTCTTGGTTGACACTGAAAAATCCAACAAAATATTATTGTTTCTGAATCTTTGTCTCTGTGGGAGTCAAGTGGCCTAGGTTTACGTGGAATATGCTGTATATAGATGTTTGACATGTCAAGCTCAGACTACAGCTTTATAGTGTCAGACTGGTTGACATTGTGATATTATGCACAGTCAGAGAAATGTCTCTTGTAATTGATTGATATATCTAAATTATATTTATGTTAATCAAATATCATTGCTCCTAGAATGAGAATAAAATTTTGACCTGATAAACAAGCTAAAACAAGCAGCCAGAGGATGCTAGGTCCCCCGCCAAAATGGCAGCAATATTTATAAGCGCTGTCGGTTTCAGAAGATATTCATGAGGATGGCAACAGCTACTTCACAGGCGTAAGAAGCAGAGGGATCTTTCCACCTTCCCAGGTTTTGAGATCAACTCCAAATGGCTGACTGAATGTTGATTGCTACTGTAATATATTTTCTTTACCATGTAGCATGAAAATTATGTAACCGAAATGCAACCCCAAGAGACAACTCATGGCATATTATCTGCAAACTAAATTTGACAAAAATATGAAGGCATCCTCAACCTATTGCCCAGAAACCAAATTTAGACTTTGCCACAAGGAGTCACCACCTGTAGGTGCAAGCAGGCAAAACACAATCCCAAATGACATCTCATGTCATGGTATCGGCATATGAACTTTTGAGACTCTGAAGAGGGGTCCTCAAGTTATTGCCGGTACTAGATGCCCACCGGTGTTCATGTTATTTGGGGCGGGTCACATATGAATACAAAATTTGAGAATAATCTGATGAGCAGTTGCCAAATTATTGCCCGGAAACAAATTTTTCCACCAGTAGGCAGAAGCGGGAAAAATACAATCCCAAGGAACATGGTATCGTGGGGACATCTGCACACCAAATTTGAGAAGAATCCGATGAGGGTCCTCAAGTTATTGCCCAGAAACCAAATTTAGATTTTGACACCAGGTGACGCCACCTCTAGGCGCAAGTCAGTGAAATCCATTATCAAGCGACATCTTATGTCACGGTACATTCATACAAAATTTGAGAAGAATCCGATGGTTAGTTCTCAAGTTATTACCCGGAAACGAATTTGTGATGTTGCCACCAGGTGGCGCCACCTGTGAGTGCAAGTGAGCGAAAGGCAATCCCAAGCAACAGCTCCTGGCATGGTAAATGCATGCCAAATTTGAGGAGAATCCGATGAGCCGCAACGTTTCTCATGTTACCCAGAAAGGTACATATGTAGGATATTTCAAAGAAATTCGACCAAGTGTTTCTAAGTTATCACTTGCAGCATGGAATAATGGAATGAACTCTAGTGGCGCCACCTTCGGGTGGATTTTGCTGAAACGCATCACCAACGGTGTTTTGTCGCAGGGAATGCATTTACCAAATTTCGAAGAAATCCGACAAATTGTTCGAAAGTTATCGCTCGCGAAGGATTTGAACAAACATGAACCGACATGCATTAAAGATTGGAACAAGACCCAGTGGTGCCACCTACAGGCGGATCTTGCTGAAACGTAATACCAGCGACGTCTTGTCGCAAAGAATGCAGATGCCAAATTTCGGAGGAATCCGACAAAGCATTTAGGAGTTATCGCTTGCGCAGTATTTGCACGGACATGCACTAAATATTGGAACAAGACCCAGTGGCGCCACCTACAGGCGGATCTTGCTGAAATGTAATACCAACAGACGTCTTGTCGCAAAGAATGCAGATGCCAAATTTCGGAGGAATCCGACAAAGCAGTTAGGAGTTATCGCTTATGAAGCATTTGCACGAACATCCACTAAAGATTGGAACAAGACCCAGTGGCGCCACCTACAAGCGGATCTTGCTGAAACGTAATACCAACACACGTCTTGTCGCAAAGAATGCAGATGCCAAATTTCGGAGGAATCCGACAAAGCATTTAGGAGTTATCGCTTACGAAGTATTTGCACGGACATGCACCGACATGCACTAAAGATTGGAACAAGACCCAGTGGCGCCACCTACAGGCGGATCTTGCTGAAACGTAATACCAAGAGACGCCTTGTCGCAAAGAATGCAGATGCCAAATTTCGGAGGAATCCGACAAAGCATTTAGAAGTTATTGCTTACGAAGTATTTGCACGGACATGTCCGTGCATGCACGAACACATAGAAGCAAGACCCCAGTGGCGCCACCTACAGTGGGATCCTGCTGAAACGTAATACCAAGAGACGTCTTGTCGCAAAGAACAGTAGATGCCAAATTTCGGAGGAATCCGACAAAGCATTTAGAAGTTATCGCTTGCGAAGTATTTGCACGGACATGTCCGTGCATGCACGGACACATAGAAGCAAGAACCATTTTAAAGTCCCCGGCCGCGTTGCGGCGGGGGACAATAAGCAG
>JAVTVY010003705.1:0-39678 GCA_036873755.1 Hanleya hanleyi | reverse complement strand
TGGCCTGGATATATGCACCCAGGTAGTCACTGCAGAATTGACAGTTCATTCATTAAATGGTGACCATGGTGACACAGCACTGAGTGTAACACCAGTAAATTCCAAAGACGAGGAGCCGACCAGTGATGAACTAGAAATAGGCGAAATTTTGACTGGAAGTGTACCAGTCATTCAGGATCTTCCGGCTACCCCAGCCAAAATAAATCATGCAGACCGTCTTACAATTAAAGAGCCCTAAAAATATAGCAACTGAGGTTAAACAAAGCCTTATGCGCAAAGCACAAACCATCCGCCAGTCAGATACTGTAGATGTGATACACAAATTGGCCGATGTGGAAGCAAGTGTGGTTGATCTATTACGGGACATCAAGGTATGTCTGGCAAACAATGAAAAAGCTATTCGTATAGAAAAGGAGGTAGACCACCTGAGTTCCAGAGTCGATATACTATCCAGCAGCGTAACTTCATTGACGACAACTATGACTGAGAGTGTTAAACACCTCTCGCAACTCCTCAACAAAATGGACGGAAAATTATCTAGCCTGGTAAAGAGACCACCCCAAACTTCACAAAACAAAAAAAAAAGTGGAAACTCAAACGGTAAATATCGGCAAGCCTCCTACTGCAGCGGCCACAATACCTGAAAATATAGATCTGTTGACTGCGGA
Source organism: Hanleya hanleyi (assembly GCA_036873755.1). Classification (NCBI taxonomy): domain Eukaryota; kingdom Metazoa; phylum Mollusca; class Polyplacophora; order Lepidopleurida; family Hanleyidae; genus Hanleya; species Hanleya hanleyi. Next base: position 39,010 of record JAVTVY010003705.1, on the reverse strand, counting down.
AACATCAGGTCCTGCAAATATTACAAGAACCCCTGGTCTGAATGGAAAAAACTAATGTGACTGTTGAAATTGACCAGGCTTTTCCCCAGTCACCAGGTAGTGGTGAGCCTGTGCTTGTCAGTGGTAATCCTGTATCTCCCGATGGGAACTCTGAAAAACGAGACACAGAAACATGGACACAAAAGGCAGGTCCCAAAAACAGAAAATCCCTGCCAGAAACGACCTCCCCAATGAATGGAGAAAATCACCAGTCATTATCATCAAGTGACCTCCTTATAGTTGGTGACTCAAATGTCCGGGAACTGGAAGGTAAGAAAATCCACAGAAATAGGAAGGTGCAAATCACCACACTCAAAAATAAAACCATTTATGGGCAGACAAATATGTTCAAGGAATGAAACAGGACTCCAAAAAGCCTACTTGTGTGTGCTTCCTAGTTGGAACTAATGATGCCCCATCAACTTCAACTGAAGATATGATCAACCAATACCAAAAACTTATCAAAAACGTCAAAGATAAGTGCCCTGATAGTGCGATCACTATTCTGAGCCTTCCACCCCGCAAAGATCTCAAAACTAAAATTCCAGATTTTAATCGGAGACTGAGAGGCCTGTGCAAATCAACTGATGTACATTTTGTAGATAATGTCAATATTGGCTTTGGCTCTCACATGAAACCAGATCAAATTCACTTAAACTCAGAAGGTCTGAAACAAATAGTGAGGAATCTCGAATCGGCCTGCAATACAATTCTCGGACTCCGTCCATACCAGGTAACTCCTCAACAACACACCGAGACACAGAAGAGGGCTCCACCCAAACTTGTACCCACACATTCAACAGTAGAGTCTCACAGGGCACCCGTCCAAAAACCGGTAACTAGTGTGGAAAATACTCCACTTGGAAAAGACTCATTCTCGTCTCGCGAGACTCCCTACTGCGAGAAAGAGTCTCACGCGTAAATGGGAGCCATCCCCCCAAAATTTGGGGGGTGAGTAGGCGGCGTATGATTATCTGGCTTGTCACTGACCTGCTGACTCCGCCGAGTTAGAAGCGAATTGCTAAACATAACGTGGGCTATATAATTGGGAAATGACTCTTTCCGTTTCGGAGCATATCAATCGCGAACAAATTATTGTCGGTATGTATACTTGGCCGTGAAAGCGAGTTATCTAATACAGGAAGTAGTTCGCGGGTAGACACGGCTAGCTTTGAGAATGATGTCATGCTGCCTCGCTTTGAGATTGGAGATTCAAAAATGTCACCAGTTTACATGAGAGTCGCTTTGGTCTCCCGCGGGTAGACACGGCTCTCTTTGAGAATGGGAAAAGACTCTGACAGACCAAGGGACATAACTCAGCGGCCAGGATCCAATTATCTCCCCCTGCCTTGCCAACAGTCTTTTGGGAACCAAGGGAGCGGCACTCTGGGCCAAACAACTCACCACCCGTTTCCAAACCCTTGGATGATGTACCAACCACCCATGTGGCCACAGCCTACAAACTGGTTGAGTAATTCCATGCAGCAAGGGTTGCCATATATGATGCCAACCTTTAATAGACCTTATTAAGTTCATCTACATGACTCTCTAAATTTGGACTAATCTTAATGACTCGACCAACCTTGCTATTTACATGTAACTGTATAGTATTTTAAATGATTCGGGTATATTCAAACTGAGAATGAAAATGTTAATTAATTAATTTTTTAGTAATTTCACCTGATTGTGGTTGCTACATTTAAACTGAAACTGAATTCGTATGACCATAAATGACGAAATGAGATTAACACTAGACAGATTTGTATAAAGGTTCAAAAACTATATCTATTTTAATGTATTCCCGTAATTCCATCAGTTTATGTAGTGCTAGAAATATGACCATTTCTGAATTTCTGACTGGTACCTCCGCCAGAGGCATGTGCTCTTATCTAATTTTATGAGTACATACAGTGCTGGAACTGCGATCAATACTGATTGACTTAGTTTGGCACATGTGTTTCCATTCAATCAATTTGCGCATGCAGCGCTAAAAATATGATCAATACGGATTATCTATATATGTCTGGTACATGTGCTTTTGTCCAACTTTATTAGTACACGTTGTGCTGGAATTGTGATCAATGCTGATCATCTATGCCTGATTATCTATATATGCTAGATGATGCTAAATACATGTTCTTGTATAACTCCAGCGACGCGATCAGACTATGAAATGATTGAAACACCATATTTAAACTGATAAAATAATGCAATGTTAGGTCCAGATACATGCATATCATGGTCCGATTTGTGTCTGATCGAACAAATTCAATTCACTAGCATATTATCCATCCATGCTATCTGAGTTATCTAACTGACATACTTGTTACTGTCAAACTGAAATTGATTTCACAAACATACATGTTGATGAAAAATAACTTTTCCCCCGTGGATGTGTACTTCATTACAGTAGTTTTTTATGTATTAGATTATATTATTTTAATATGAGTGTGAATGGGATTTTGACAATCGCATCTTGGAATGTAGATGGATTAGCCTGAAAAATAATAGAAAACGACTGCCACTTTGTTTCCAACATCAAGAATTTTGATGTGATAGGATTACAAGAAACTTGGATGACAAAAGACAAGGAAATAGACTTAGATAACTTTGTCGGAACAGAGTTATATGAATATAAACATGTTTTTATCTCAGCCAAGGGTAGGTGCTCGGCTGGAAGGAAATCTGGGGGTATAGTTCTGCTGTACAAAACATCTCTCCACTATAGTATCACAAAAATATCTGTCTCTGATAATATCATTTGGATTAACTAACTAAGGAATTCTTTGGCTGGAATGATGACCTGTACTTGGCAACAGTTTACATCCCTCCGCTAGACTCTCCATATTATACCGATCAATTTTCTGATCTAGAAATTGATATAGCAAACTTCTCCAAATTTGGAAATACCATGCTGATGGGAGACTTTAACGCTCGAACGAAAAACCTGTCTGACTTTATTCAACAAGACTGTGACAAATATATTTCTCTTCCCCAAACCTATTTTGTAGATGCTCCTTTGCCAAGAAATAATATGGATATGCACGGCACAGTGAAAGAACATGGCCAAAAGCTCCTCTCCATATGTCGATCAACAAATCTTAGAATTTTAAACGGAAGAACCGTTGGAGATTCTCTTGGTAATCTGACCTATTTTGACTCTAGAGGCAACAGTGCTATAGACTATTTTATATGCACAGTCTTTCGGAAAACCATTTGGAGCATGCAGGTTCACTCCCCTAATCTATATTCCAAACATTGTCTAATTAGCTGTAATATTAAATGTCTGAAGAAAAAACAACATGCCCAAGACTATGTGCTACTAACTCCTATCGGCCCATCAGTCCAGCTTTTCAAAGATAAGGAACACCTTTATCAAACCATACTGCTTCAACCTGAAAATCTAAGTAAAATAAATGAATACATGAACAAAAGCATTGATAGTCAACAGGCCAATATTAACAATGCAACAGATGAACTAGCTAATATTATGATAACAGCCACTGCCCAAACATTCCCTCGGGAAATATTTCATAAATCAAATAAAAAAAGACTAAAAAAAGAAGAAACAACCCATATATTGATTCAGACTGCAGTATAGTCCGATGCACTGTTCTTGCCCTTGGAAAAATTCTTTCCAAAAAGCCCTGGGACAATTAATGACATCCGACAGCCCTGGGACAATGACATCCGACAGCCCTGGGACAATGACATCCGACAGCCCTGGGACAATTAATGACATCCGACAGCCCTGGGACAATGACATCCGACAGCCCTGGGACAATTAATGACATCCGACAGCCCTGGGACAATTAATGACATCCGACAGCCCTGGGACAATGACATCCGACAGCCCTGGGACAATGACATCCGACAGAAATACAACTTCCAAAAGAAGAATATAAAAAATTGTTGAAGAAAAAATGTAAAGACTTCAAAGAAATTCTTATAAAACAACTAAATGCTTTGAGTACCTCCGATACAAAAGAGACGTGGAATATTTTAGAATCCCTAGAAAATCTGAAAAAACTCCTCCCGGCGAAGAACCGAACGATCTACACACTTCTCTCTTTTCACATTTTAAGCATCTAAAACGACAAAATTGCCATGGCCCCCAAGATAATTTGATCAAAGATGAACTGCTTACTCTAGAAAATAATACTGAAATTCCAAGCTTGACTCTGAATAATACAATTACTTATAAAGAAATTAAAGAAGCAGTAAAAACATTAAAAAATAACAAATGTTGAAATATGGATGCAATGTTCTCCTTCCACCATTAGCTAAACTATTCAACTCTTTCAAACTGGAATTTACCCCCAAAATTGGTCAGTTGGGTATATTTCCCCAATCCATAAAAAGGCAACAAATTGGATCCAGAGAACTACCGAGGAATTGCTATTCTTAGCTGCCTTGGCAAACTCTTAACGAAAATATTAAATAACAGACTGTCAAATATATTGATGACAACAACATTATTCCAGAAACACAAGCAGGATTCCGTGCCGACCATCGAACAACAGATCACCTATTTGTTCTGAAAACCTTGATAGATAAATACGCCAAAAACGATAAAAAAAACACTTTACCTATGTTTTGTCGATTTTCAAACAGCTTTCGACACTGTATGGCATGATGGATTATTTCTTAAACTCCAAAGATTGGGAATTACAGGAAAATTCTATGAACTTGTCAAATATATTTACAGTAACGGAACAATTCAAATAAAAGTAGACAATAAACTGTCTCCCGCTTTTCCTAGTGACATTGGTGTCCGATAGGGAGACAGTTTTAAGTCCAACACTTTTCAACCTCTTCATCAATGACCTTCAATTCGATATGTCCGTATGTTCACCTGTAATCTTACAAAATCAAAAAAAAATCACATCTCCTCTATGCAGACGATCTCGTGATACTATCCGAAACCCCTCAGGGATTACAGAACTCCATAAATCGAGTTCACCAATTCTGCAATAAATGGCACTTACAACTCAACAAAGATAAAACGCAAATTATGATTATGGAGTCCCGCAAAAATAAAAACAATATATTGCCAAAATTCTATTTCGATAATAATATTCTTCAGCAGTGTAATACATACCAATATCTTGAAACTATGTTAGATGACAAAGGTCAATTCACTTCCGCAATGGAGAATCTGAAAAACAAAGCTTTAAAGGCCCTTTTCAAACTGGAAAAAACCACAAGTCACTGTTCCTTCCCCATGGACTTGAAAATCAGCCTCTTCCATTGCCTCATCAAACCCATCCTCTTGTATAACAGTGAAATATGGGGTTTGAACAAAACTCTCATCAATAACAATATCGACGAATTTTGGATAAAAATGCAAAAGTACGATAAACTTCCACATGAACAGGTACTTCTCAAATAATAACAGATATTGCTTGTCGAGCAGAACTCGGGCAGTACCTACTTCTGCACGAGACTTTATTAAAATCGATAAAGTACAGGAACAGGTTACAAAACACTGACAATATTCTACTGAAAGATGCTTATTCTTATTACATACAGAATCCTGCAACTGGGAAAACACAATTCTAACTTTCCTTAAAGTTTTGAATTTCCAAAACCCCCCCCCCCCCCCCCCTCCACTCCAAACTCCACTAACCCCAAATAAATTCAAAACAAAACTGGAGAAGCTAAAAATTCTGCTTCAAGATAAATATCAGACAATTCCTTCAATCATATCAATGCCTCAGAGTAAACAGGAAAACTTGACTTTGGTGTGTATATATCATGCCATGAACTGTGGCTTGGGATAATGCCACAGGGGGTGGCGCCACTTGATGGCAAAATCTGAAATTCGTTTCCGGGCAATAGCTTGAGAAATGGTCATGGGATTCTTCTGGAATTTATTATGCATATACTATGCCAAGTCGCTTGGGATTACGTTTCGCCTACTTGCACCTACAGGTGGCACAACCTGGTGGCAAATCTAAGTTTGGTTTCCAGGCAATAACTTGAGAACCACTCATCGGATTCTTCTCGACTTTGGTATGCATATACCATACCATGACATGTCACTTGGGATTGAGTTTCGCTTACTTGCACCTAGAGGGGGTACTACCTGGTGGCACAATGTAAAATATATTTCCAGGCAATAACTTTAGAACCACTCATCGGATAATTTGATATGCATAACCATGTCTAGAGATGTCGATTGTGATTGCGTTTTGTCGCCTTAGGCCTACGGACGGCGCCATCTGGGGGCAAAATCCAAAATTTGTTGGCTGCCGGAATGCAGCGACACATGCGCGAAACATGATTACGGGGGTATCATGCAAGCATGCTTGCAAACAAATATAATAAATAATCCCACCATTCGCATGCCAGCTATACTTCATGAGTCAAACAGCAACTGGAGTTGTTCCCATCTTAGCGATGTGGACATGTTGTCACAAGAATATCAAGGTTGATTAAGATAAATTTGTAGCTTCACAGGCACTGTCACATTTTTTTTTGCCACCTCATCAACCCTAAGAAAATTATATTTTTTTACAATTTTTTTTTTTTTACATTTCTTTTAAAGTTTTGCCAAAATGATGTACTTGAACATTGAGTTGTTTGATGTTTTGTGCAGAAATAGTATTGGTGAGCTTGGCTTATTCTTCACATACGGCAACTCGAAGAACATTGTTGGTGTCATGTAAATTGTATTCGCCTACTGCATCAGTTTGCCAGAAAAAATGCATTTATTTGGGTCTGGACAAAAGAAGTTTAAAAAGATAAAAAGACTCCCTCCCCCATTTTTTTTTCAAAAAAAAAATGTGCCTGTGAAGCTAGATATTTTATTCAGCCCATGGTTCAATCAGTGATTCATACAAAAACGTATGCAAATGCCATAACGTCTTGGTGTGGATTGTTTGGGGCTGAGGGTTTAGCACATCTCGTGCTTCGTGTTTGAAATGTGTCTTCACTCGTGCTGAATATAAAATATTCGTTATACACGAAATGTGGTGTAATTTAGTCAATAAAGACATGTAGTTTAAGGGTATAATTGCAACCTAATGGAGGGCAGAAGTTAACTAATCATATATGTAGGCTTAAAACAAAATAATTGTATGGACATAGGGAGTAAATGTGCAAAAAAGTTGGGGCAAGGCAAAAAACGCTAGTTTCAGGTACACTCCCCAGGAACGCCATTTTGAATTTACCCACAATGCCCTTCTTCTAACAATATCTAAATAGATTGAAAATGATGGCATTATAATAAGGAAGATATTCAGAAATTTTGGATTCTTGAAATCGATTAGCTCTGAAGATATAGGTAAAATTCTACCTTGAGCTTATTCTGCAAGCAAGGCCCACCCAGGCCAAAAAGAGATAGTAAAAATTCCCTGGAAGCCAATGAAAGAAAACCTGGCACCAATGATTTTCGCAATTCGCAAGGTCCAACCTATCATAAAATGTAAAGTTACAACAATTTACAATCCAAAACTACTCGGCGACAATTGGCCCCACACTAAACATGGACAGTGTTGTGAACGGGTTCGGCCGTTCTCTTGTTCAACTCTGTAATGGATAGAAGCATGGGTGATGCTCTGGGTTTATTCACCTGCTACACCTACAATGGTTGTAGTGCAATTGATTATAATATATGTGGTATTTCCTTATTTGATAAAATCCGTTCGTTCTCTGTTCATCCCCGTACATACCTCTCTGACCACTGCGGGGTTCAGCTTAAAATAAATACTAGTCCCGCCCGCAACATATTTGGTCAAATGCCTATTACGAACCAACCTAAACCCACTACCTTGCCCTCGTCTGCAAGAAATCCTCCTAAAAAGTCCTACAAATTCATATGGCCTCAAGAACTCTGCTTATCGCTATGAACTTTCTCTTCTTAGTCCAGACATCCAAGCAAGAGCTCAGCTATTCTTACAAACACCATATACTCCAATACTGCTAAAGATATTGACAGTGCTAATAATGACTTCACCAGTATGCTGATTAATGCTGCAGCTTCCAGCTTCAAACGGGTGTGTACATCCAAGGCTAAAAAGAAACGGAAATGGTACGATCAGGATTGTAAAACTCTTAGAAAAACACTTGATACTCTGAGTTTTCAGATAAAATATCACCCATACCAACATAAAATTTCACACAATTAAAAAACAGTACAAGAAACTCCTCAAATTTAAAGAAAAAACTTTCAAAAACTCCATTCTTAGTCGCCTGGAAGCAATATGCGAGTCAAATCCCACTGAATACTGCAAGTTGGTTAAACTTCTAACCGAAGGAAAAGCGGAGTCCTCTGACCAAGTCACAATAAATGACTGGGAAAAACACTAACTTTCGAGACTTTCCCACCTTCAACTAATAATCTCCAGCATGCGATAATTAATAACATTGTGAATAACATGGATTTCAACATTCCGTCACCCTCAGATTACAGCATAACTACTGAAGAAGTAAAGTGTGCAGTTAAGAAACTCAAACAACACAAGTCAAGTGGACCTGATCTTGTATTGAACGAGATGCTTAAGTGCTCTTCTACACTTTTTATTGATCACTTCAGCAAATTATCCAACTTAATCTTTGGCTCTAGTTGTTTCCCTACAGGTGGTGTGACTCCTACTTAACTCCAATCCATAAAAAGGATGCTGAAAATGTCCCTAACAATTACCGAGGCATTGCCCTGGGTAGTTGTCTAGGGAAAACTATGATGTCAATAATAAATAGCCGTCTTGAACAATTCATGGAGAACAGCAATTTGCTCAGCAATGCGCAACATGGCTTTCGAAAAGACCACAGAACTTCAGATAACTTGTTTATCTTGAAGACTCTGATAAACAAATATAAATCCAAGAAACAAAAACTCTTTATGAGTTTTGTTGACTTTAATAAAGCATTTGATACTGTTTGGCGAAATGGCTTAATTTTCAAACTTAACCAACTAGGAATTGGTGGACGTTTTCTGCACCTTATTCATAGTATGTATGAGAACGTTATGTACACTGTTAAAACATCCACTAGATTGTCTCAAGCAATCCCATCATTCATTGGTGTCAAACAAGGTTGTGTCCTTAGTCCCTTGTTGTTCAACATTTTTGTTGATGATCTGGAAAGTCATTTGAACAATACCTCTGTATCACCCCCTATGCTGGACGATACGTCAGTTTCGCACCTTTTCTTTGCTGATGATCTTGTACTCCTTTCGACCTCTCCAACTGGCCTACAAAATGGCCTGAACTTACTCTCTCATTTTTGTGACGCTTGGAAATTATCACTAAATACCTCAAAGACCAAAATTATGATTTTTGGGAGCACTGCAGCAAAATGCATGACCTACATTTTCAACTATAACTTTCATCCCATTGACATAGTTTTAAGCTACACATACTTTGGTATATCAATATCTCATACAGGTAATTTTAATGCTGCTGTAACGGTTAGCCGTTTGTGTATAGGACTGTTCGAATCAGAGGGGGGCGTGTCTCCGCTGGAAGGGTGGAAGAGCCCGTGATGGAGGAGCCAGTGGTCGGAAATGCATTCCCCCGTATTTCTCGCTTACCAGAGCGAGATAGGTGTTGCCCTTTATGTGGAACATTCTTTACGAATTATGGATTGGGATGGCATTCCCATTTATGGACTATGAACTGTAATTTCGCTGTGAAGGCGATTTTCCGGGTGTTCGCAACGGCTCCGGGGGGTGAAGAGTGGCCCCGGCTATATAAGCTCGTGCAGACGGAGGGAGCGGGAGACATTCTTTGTAATACAGGCACAGAACACTGAAGAACACAGACGAGGAAGACCAGCATTAAAACAGAACACCGATGACGGCAAATATTATAAAACAGCACCATGGTGGACAAGAGTAAAAACAGAAGACGGATGACAATCACATGAATGCCAACATCGCCGCACAACAAGAAACGTCCAGAAACAGAACACCACATCCTAGACCACACCGACACGCTACCCCATAGATGACACCGAACAGACACCTTAACACAGAATATGTTCCTTTGACTTTCACGCAATATAGGACGTAGACCTGCCGTCCTGTGCCCCAATACACACTCCAAGCAATTGTTACAGGCACAGATTTCTGGAAGAACCCACCCGTTCCCATGAGCGCCGCTAGAAAAGTCGATCAGAAAAATCCTGAAGTCGCCCATGGTTCTCCCAGTTTTTTCTGGACGGCTTTGTGTGTACAAAGGGGTAACAAGACAAAGGAATCATACACGCGATTACAGTGAACTCACAATTACCAGAAAAACTTACAAAAAAAACAACAGAAAGAGACTTACGAACTTGTACATATAGCGATTCTTATTTACCTCTATTTATATCTCCTACTAATCTCTCATTGTTATTTATTATTTACCTATTTATTTATTTATTTATTTATTTACTTAGCGCTGGAAAAGATATTCAATAAACAAAGTAATGTACCGCGAAAGTCAAATAAAACATTGAGTTGATGGGCCGCGAAATCCGAATGGGAAGCGGCCCTTAAACTACAATTTCAATCAATCGGGAGCGGGAGAGACCAGAAAGACAGAGCTGGAGGAAGCACGTCCAGGTACAGCCTGTAACTTTCGATTTTGGCGCAATTTACGGTTGGGCCGTAAATGCAGTTGTTTTGGCCTGGGAGTCTAAAAGCTTGTACAATCCTGTAGCTAGTGTAACCTGTAAAAACACGCCAATCCAATGAGAATTTGCCAGCTCGCATTTTCGGTGTGGAAACGTGTTTGTGGTTATGCTATAGTTTAGGAAACACGACAGCGTGGCGTGTCTAGTATAGTTGTGGGGTATTTTATAATACTGTAATGAGACATGTGTTTGCCCGTAGCACATTCAGGCAACTTGCATGGTCTAACTTCAGTATAAAATAAGGCTTTTAGGTCTATACCAGTAGGTTGATAATTTCGACATTATTGCTGTGCTAGTCCCGCTGCACTGGGACTAAAGTCGCAATATTTATGTGTCGATCTTGTTGACCGTGAAGCGGTATATGACGATAGTTAGGGATTCCCTCCACCCCCAGAAATATGCAACTGCACTAAATACAGAGATAAATCAGCCAAGTTTCCCCCTGCCATAATCCAACGACGTATCGTGTAGCCTGTTTATTCGGCGCAGACGGCCGTGCAACGCTATACGGGACGGAAACGGTCGCAGTTATTACAGCCGGGCGATGCAAGTCAAGGCACAGGCGGGCGAGCCGTTTTCGTCGGGAAACATCGATAAACTGGGCCGGGCGCTTTGGGGGCAAGAAAGGTCGCAGACAGTTACACAGACGGCGTATAGCTGGCCAAAGACAAGTTAAAGATACAGAACACAGATCCCACAAGAAGGATATGTGTATTTATCACACATTACAAGCAAATCAAGACACACAAATCATAAACAGTACAGTACAAGTCCAGACATACAGATCACAGATTATACAGTCAAGAAAGCTACAGAACACAGATCCCACAAGAAGGATATGTGTATTTATCACACATTAAAGAAAGATACACAGAGCACAGACAACGCAGAAAAAGACAAGACATACAGATCACAGACCACACAGCAAAGGCAAGATACGGTGCAGGCGGGCTTCGTTTTACCGATGTAAAAGTGGTAACAAGACTTACAGACTGTACAGTCAAGCCAAGGCACAGATTACAGCCAGTAAAGAACAGACAGGGTCAAAGACAGATACAAGTTACAGACAGTAAAGAAAAGACAAGGCACAGCACAGACAGACTTCCTCCCCCGAGAAACGCCGATAGACGGTGGAATTGGAGAAATCTGCGACCGGGTCGCCGAGGGTCGCAGAAGGTCGCAGAAGCTTGCGACCAGGTCGCAGAGGGTCGCCAACGACAGTTGACATACAGTAATGATGTTTCATCGGTACCAGATGAAATGGTAATACAATATATACCCAAGTAATTGTCCTGACGGTCACGGAGAGTGAGTGGTGCGTGGGTCTTACCTGAGAGATCGTCGTGAAGTTGTGTAGTCACAGGCGTGTCTATAGACGGGTCGCAGCAGCCGTAAGGGTTGAGACGCCGGGCTATACTTACCTGTGCGGGAAGCAGACTGGTGAGCTGACAAGTTAGGGTCAAGCTCCGACGACTGGGGGTGAAGAACACGCCGGGTTGCCACGTCTCTGGAGAGAGCGTCACTGCCGTGACGTTCCAACGACTGGGTGTCGTATCTGGAGAGAGCGTTACCGCGTAACGTTCCAACGGGCCGTGACGTTTCAGCGACTTGGTGCCATATCTGGAGAGAGCGTCACTGCCGTGACGTTCCAACGCCTGAGGGTATATATATATTGGGGAGAACGTTACCGCCGTAACGTTCCAACGGGCCTTGACGTCTCAACGACTGGGTGTCGTATCTGGAGAGAGCGTTATATCCTTAACGTTCCACCGACGGGGTGCCATCCCTGGAGAGAGCGTTACATCCGTAACGTTCCAACGACGGAGGAAGAGAAGGGCCAGCAGCCAGGCCGCCCTTATCCCCAGAAGAGAAGGGCCAGCAGCCAGGCCGCCCTTATCGCGCATAGACATAAAGCAGTATATTAACTATAAAGCTATACGCATACACCCCCATATATATTATTGATATATATAACATCAAGCTTAACTGCACACACTCTCTTCTATTGTCCACATATACACCAAGGGTACGTATCCGTTAACCTTATATGCACACACCAAGTGTACGTATCCGTTAACCTTATATGCACACACCAAGTGTACGTATCCGTTAACTTTATATGCACACACCCTCTCATATCACGTGTATATATACATCAAGTTTATTTGCATACACTCTCCTAGTGTCTGTACATATATGTAAATATCATAACGTTACATCTCCTTAGACATTCTGTCTAAGCCACGCGGTTCTACGCTATTATTTGTAACCGCGTATACTATTTGTGCAGAATATACCATAATAGACCTTTACATTAGCGTCAGTCATCCTTGTAGGGTTGTGATCATCTCTTCGAGCCCCGGATCTCTACTAGTGAAGGGGTTAACGACGGTGACGGCCAGAATGCCAGTGGGCAATCCCGGTTATTGATTCGTTTTCTCGTAAACACCACGACTGGTCCTGCTCGTACACGTTACACTGCCATTATTAATCTCCAAAACAAAGCCCTTAGAGCTTGGTTTTCCATAAACAAAATATGCTCATTAACTGAGTTGCCCACAGCCACACTACTGAAAATATACCGTGCAGTATGTATTCCAATATCTACCTATGCATTTGAAGTCTGGGGTACTAAAATAGTCAACCTCAAGTCTAATCATATATTTTCTAACTGGGAAAGAACACCCTGTAACTCGACCACGATCAAAATCAATAAATCAATACTTGAAGTTCCCAAAAGATGCAGTAACAATGGCTGCCTCTCAGAACTTAGTGTATTTCCTGTATCTCTCTCTGTCATTATTTCCATGCTTAAATTCTTTCATAGGCTGTGGCTGTTACCAGACAACAGGCTTGTGCACAAAGCTTTCATTGAAGATATTAAAATGCAATCCCAGAATTCTGACTCCCTTGTAGTAGTGTTGCTCATGTATGCTCTGTTCTGGGTATACCTATGAAGCACCTTATAGATTCTAATGTATGTAGACTTTCTCGGTTTAATAATGGCTTGGAGTCGCAATTTTCATCATTATTTCAGGATGCAACCACACCGGTTAATCCCAACACTCAGTTACCAAATAAGTTGTGTACTTATGGGATCATCAAAAGCAATATTTCCTACTCAGATTATCTCAGTACAGTTAAGAATAAAGATCACAAGAAAGGGTTAACATATTTACGGTTAAGCTGTCATCTTCTAAAAGTTGAAACAGGCCGCTACATTAGGCCTAAAATCCCGAGACAACATAGGTTATGTCCGATATGCCAGTCTGGTGTTGAAGATGAGGCCCATTTTCTGCTAACTTGCAATTTTTACAGCCAATCTAGGAAAGTATTGTTTGACTCAGTTGCACAGATAATTTACCCCCTTAGCCCTTATCTCATGGGCCAAGAGAGGCAACTTTGTCTTCTAATGAATCCTCCACCAGAGTTAGCCCCCTTGGTTGAAAAATATGTGTCCAAAGCGTTTGCAGCTAGGAAATTTGAACTGTCTCACCATAACACATCATCAGCTGATTAATAATAACAATATTATTACTTTGATCCCCTGCACCATGCTGTATTGGACCAAAACTATTGCCACTGTATTTTTGTGATTGCATGTTACATTTGTTATGTACCTGCTCATCTTAAGTGTTTGTACAATAAAATTCAATTTAATTCGATTCCAAAGTTTGCAAAAAAAATGGAGGAAGAGGATCACAACAAGCTGATTATCAGTAGGGGATTTAATTATAACAGGCAAGAAATCATTTCCAAGTAAACGGTGACACTGCGATTGTCTTAATCGCTAGATTATGGCCTAGATCTAGACATTAATAGGTACGGACAACCAAGTTGCAAGTAAAGTTCATAAAACAAACACATTCATCAAGCTATACTAGTTTATTGCAGATTTTATTGTGTTAGATCCGTACACTTCTGAGGTGTCAATTCATGAATAGCTTTGAAGTCCAACAGCAAAATTTTACCAAGAACTCAAACAACTGATAAAACGAAATTTCAGAAATATTTAGACACCATAAATATCCGTGGATTGTACATAGCGGTGCAAGGACATTTCCCCCGGTGGACATCAATTTCTCCCTGGACCTTTTCCGATATTTCCTCCTGTGGACATGCATTTCCCCCTCCCTATATATTTTTATAGTATGACTTCGTACAAATGTTTAACAAAATTGAAATATTGACCAAAAAATTTTGGGGCATTTCTCTATTATTATTCATTATTTTCTATAATTCGGCATGATAAAACAATAGCTACTGGTAGTATACATACTATACGTTAACAACTATTACGTAGTCAGAAATAAATAAATATTTTGATCCATACAATAGAATAGAATAGATGTTTATTTGCTAATTAGCACCTACATGAATGAAAAAAACCCACCTACATGAGGCGAACAATCAATAATGTAACATACACTTGTGCAATTCAATTGAATTCTTTATTAGCACAGATGTTTACGCTATGTTTATTAAAAGCTACGACATTGATATTCTGTTTGATACAGTGACGTCACTGGGGGATTTCTCTCCCCTGAAGAGCTTAATTTTAACACAGAATTAAATGAAAGAAATTCTAAAAAGAATGGTCCAGTTCTAATTTCAACACTTTTTTGAACAGAATCTTTCACTTCCCCAAGTTGTAGAAATTCATCTCAAATCTCCTGTTGCGGGTGGCGACGGCGCTGTAATTGACAGAACAGCCAATCTTGTTTGGAGCCTCTGTTACCGCCATTGTATCTAAGAGAATTGATACATAGTAAATTAACCATAGCTTCTAACTAGTACAGAAATTAAGTAACAAACATGCCGATTGAACTAATTATTTGAATTTTAAAAACAATGTGAATATTATCATATTCTCCACAAAATATCACCCAGTAATGTCTGTTTTGTCTTCAATGAAACCATGAGGTATTGGAAGTAACCATTATGCATGTCAAAATAGTGCCCTGTTGAAGAAAAAGTAATTCATGGCAAAACCCAAGATAACTATTACAATATTTTACTAAATCATACAAATCTTGTTAACAATATCTTAAAATATTTCAGTGTGTTACACATTTGTAGTTATAGTACAAAAAAAGAGGGGGGGGGGGAGTGGGGAATGTCCACAGAGGGAAATGTTTGAAGGAGGATCTAGGGAAATGTAGACCTACAGGGGTAAATGTTCTCAGGGTGGAATGTCCTGGCTTCATAAAGCCCGGCGCACACGAGAGCTATCAGCTGAGCTAACGGCCTCAATTGCTTGTCAGCTCAGGGGCTAGCTTAGCTAAATAATATATAGCCCTCAAGAGTATTATCTAAAACCCTCGCTGGAGGTGACTGGGGCCGACCTATAGCCCTCATACTCTTGAGGGCTATATATTATTTAGCTAGGGCTAGCTCTCGTGTGCGGACAGTTTTTGGTGAGTTTTTGGCCTCGCGAGGTTGGGAAAAAAATATCAAACTTGTTTGATAATTTCGCCTCGCGAGGCCAAATCCTCAGCGTGTGCGGCGAACGCAAGCCAACAGCTCAGCAGTTTCAATGGACCGGCCAATGAATCGCATGTTATTTTCACGCGATTCATACGCACGACTGTCTTGAAGAAGACGTTATGCGGGAACTGAAATCAATTTCGTGAAACTTTTGCTCACCGTGTGCGCGGAAACCACACGAGAGCTACGGCCGTAGCCCCTGAGCTGACAGGCAACCGAGGCCGTTAGCTCAGCTGATAGCTCTCGTGTGCCGGGCTTTAGCTATCAATCACCATTATGTCTTGTTTTTCATTTGTTTACAATAACTTGATTATATATAACTATTGTATAAACATCGCAATATTTCTGTCCATTATAGTAATATCTCTCTTCGAATAGTTTGGCATTCTTAATTTTTCATTCAAGGATAAAATTAAAATAATTCTATCAGTTTAATTCCTTAAATTAATTTATAATGAAGAAGCATCCCAATATTTTGTGGTTTACATATTCGATCAACATACTTCAGCCCAGATCCGATCCAGAGTATCAATTCTGATCGAATGTGTTTGATTATACTGAAAATAATTCATATTTTCGGGACCTTGAAATGTGTGAAACATGTACCGGTAGGCAGTCTGCTATGTCAGATAAAGAACAATACGTTTCCCGATTGATCAAATATTCAACGCATCATCCACAACCACAGCAATTCGGAAACTTTTGGGTTGCCAGTATTTCATCAGAAATCACCAAGCCACAAACGACCAGAAAAATGAAAAGAACTCGCACTAGGCTGCGCCTATGTATATAATTTTCAATGTCCCTTCTAAGCTTCCGTAATATAACAGTGACTATATAGACCTATATGGTTTGTGAAAAAAAAAAATGATACGAAAAAGGCAAAGTCAGAAGCGAACAAAAGAAGTATACTTCGTTCGTTTCTAGGCTTTGCCTATTTCATATTAGTCTAACGCCAAACTGAAACTGTGAGTATTAAGGGGAGACTATCGTGTGCGTGGCTGCATTTCGTGACAGTGATCAAAAGTTACGTCCCTTATAATCATGGCCGCTTGTGTCTGAAAATCACGCGGTGAACTAACAGGATGAACTAAAATCGAGTGTATTCGACGGATCTCGTGCATGTTCAGCTAGAATGGCCTCACCATGTTTGAGGCCTGTTGGTATGTTTAATTATATAACAGGATATAACGCAATCACAAACAATGGCATTCCTCAGAACGCCTGCTCAGAGACAGCTTTATGTTGCACCCAGTTTCCGTATTCCCACTCTTCAAAGCTAAACGATAAGGGGCCGAAGTGCTCCGCCGTCACTGAGATCAATCCGTCAGTTTATGCTGGGGATAGCAGGGGGTTGAAAAGCTGTGCTCGCCGGTGCGTAACGACTGACGGCCATCGTCCTAAACAATATCCGAGTCCGGTAGGGAGCTCTGCCCAACTGCTAATAGGTCGTTAGTGGCTCTGTGGGGGGTAAATCGATTAATTGAATCATGTTAATTAAAGTTTTGGTTGCACGAGCAGGACTCACGAAGCCGTTTTCTACAGAATGCAAGCTATTATGTAATAATTTTTTTTTTTACTTTCATATAATTAAAAAAAATTATTACCTACAAAAAGGACACTGAACAATACAAATATGACAAACTACACTAATTTTATTAAATTCACAGGAAGGCAATTTTGTTTAATGCAACCTAATGTTATTTCAATGCTTTTTAAATGGAGCACTAAATCGTTTTATTGGCCAAAATATTTACAACTACAAAATAATTAGGACATACACAAATAATTCAGGGATTCATACAGGTAATACGAGTTATCCCTGCGACCTTGATTGAGAAGATTAGTTTCCTGATAGACTACAACAAACGCCGCATATCAACTAATTCATTCTAACTCATTAGAGACAGAATGAAAACAAGACGCTTCTCTAGTAAACAGAGAAAACGCTACAAGAAGCAGAGACATATTAATGTAAATCTCACCTCTCGAGACTGGCAATAGCCAAGACATATATTAGAAATATCTGAAGTCTGATGTTAACAGATAATGATATCACCTACTTCGAAACTGGGGAGATACTTGGATTTCTTCCTGTTGCCTACAGTGTTTGGGGGAGTTAATCACAGGGAGTTGCGGATCACTTTCCTAATTATTCATTTCATTCATGAAATTGAAAGTATGCCCATCCCGAGCAGTGCTATGTGTGAAGAGATTTTCATATACACACCCACTTTCTCGGGGTGTTCTGATCATGTTCATTTCAGGATGTCAGCCGCTGTCTGCATTCCGTCTCTCAATGTTTGTAGTCTGTGGGAACATGATTCTCACTTAGAGAGATATTAAATACGGGTCATGTTCATTTCAGGATGTCAGCCGCTGTCTGCATTCCGTCTCTCGATGGTTGTAGTCTGCGGGAACATCTAACACTGTCGCAAGCCGTCCTATGGCAAATAATGGATTATGCCCATCCAATGTTAAAGTTCACTTTTGAGATATCAGACAGATCTATCAGCTTTTTGGATACCGTAACGTTCAAAGGGAAGAGATTTGAAAGCAGCGGTATTCTGGACATCAAATGTCACAAGCAATACAGAAAACAATATATTTCAAACAGTACTAATAAATCTAAATATTTTAATTAACCAGCACTTGAAATGATTTAAACTAACAAAAAATATTGATGAAGTACATTAATATTTACAAAAAAAAAGAAAAAATGGCACGATGCTTGATATCTATTATATTTAGATTTATGTACATCTTCTGAAGCTGTCATAAATTAAATAGACCACTAAATTTGAACACTTCCAGGGGCAAATACAGGCCTGTTTTGCTACCCTTCAAAGGTGCCCAAATTACAGCTCGTCTCCAAAAAGCCCAAATTACAGATCGGTGTCTTTATAACCAGGACAAAGTTGGGGACATCCAGTTATCTTGTATCCTGAATAATAAAATTAGCATTTAATATTAAATTCACATTCTTCTGATTCACAGTATTAGAATACTCATTCACATTCTTAAATTCACATCCATTTTAGTGAATATTTAATTAAAAATTAGGAAAATGAAGAAAAATCTAGATGTAGAAATTTATTTTTTAATGAAAATCAGTGTCTAGACAGTTCCCAGATCTATCAATAGAGCTATTAAAACATTGTCAATGAAAGCTTGTAAAAACAGTACCACAAAAGCATGTCTGCCTGTGTTACAGTTGTATTAATACAGATGTGGTATGAGCCGTTAAGTGTTTTTAAAGGATCAGAACAAAAACAACAATCCTTACCTCTTAATGAACTGTTCCCCTGTCACCTGAGGAATGGCTAAGTGTGTTTTTACCTTGGTTATCCAGGTTGGTTTGAATTTTTATATACTAAATAATTTAGTTTCGGTATTTTTTCTTAACCCTAGTCCTGTCAGCCAGTCCTATAGCTGGTCGAGTTCTGTGTGCCATGCTGTCAAGCAGAGCTGAATTGACTAAAAACCGGCGGCTGTCCAGTCGTTGGATTCGATAAATAAATTGAAGTAATGAATGGTATTTGATGGATGATACATCGTTTTGAACCACTAAACATACATTCAGAAAATATTTGGCATTGTACAGCATCAGAAATATTTAGGACTCGTAATTTGGCAAAAATAATGTCCTGAAAACTTACTCACGTGTGTAATTTTATCACGTCCTGATAGACGGTCTTTTTCTGCTTCATCCCGAATAAATAAACTGTCTAAAATTTTCTAGATGTCATGATACGTATTCCTGGTTACTCTTCGCATAATGAATATCGAAAATTTATTGAATCTTCCACGTAAACAGGTCAATATCCCGTTGTTTATATGACGTTTGGCGAGATCATCTTCGCCATTGAGTTTTATTTTTAATCGGTTCTTTTTTTTTTTACATCTAAACCAGTTATATTTTAAACAATTACATTCAGTAGCAAAGGAATAAATTTTCGTATTATTTTTATTAGGCATTCTTCAGTAATTTTATTTACGTATATCTATTATATTTTAAATAATATACTATTTATTATATCAATTATATTTTGACCAATTATATTTTAAATAATTTTATTTATATCTAAACTATTATAATTTACTATTTATATAAACCAGTTATATCTCAAATAATTTAATTCAACAATTTGGAAGACAAGTTTTTTATACTTTTTAATTACGCCTATATCAGTATATTTCTTAGATCTAAACCAGTAACTGAGTGCCATATTTTAGCATTTTTCCATGTTATATCTTTATAATAATAAAAGCTAAAATTTATCAATTATAAATCAAAGTCTAATATCAAAGTAATTACAAAATTTTACAATGCTGAACATCATGGAGAGTCCAGTTTTCGCTACATCGTGTTAGATTTTTTTTTAATATAAAATACTATAATTTTATAAAATATACTCTAGAGTGCAGTAGAATGAATGGAGGGATTGGGTCCTGGCTGTCCCCTGCTAAGACAATGGCTTGGGTAGCTAGGATAATCGCGGCGATGCCTTGATCACTGCCGCATTGGTCTGTGTGACGGATTGGTCTCAGTGCCGGACTGGTCTGAGTGACGGCGGGAGCACTTCGGGTACTGTTGAGCTAAACCCTACTGACAATTTACTTTTGTGACAACGTTGTCAATATTACAATATAAAATGTCAGTAGGCTTTAGCTTGTTGATTCTACAGCTAAATGGCGCGGCGGAGCCGTGGCAGTGTCTCATTATTACAAGGTCTCGTTATAATTTACAAGAACCTGTCTCATTATTACACGGTCTCGTCACTGTGTCTTATAATTACATGGTATCGTTA
This sequence comes from Hanleya hanleyi, assembly GCA_036873755.1. Classification (NCBI taxonomy): domain Eukaryota; kingdom Metazoa; phylum Mollusca; class Polyplacophora; order Lepidopleurida; family Hanleyidae; genus Hanleya; species Hanleya hanleyi. The sequence goes on along the minus strand of JAVTVY010003705.1, from coordinate 18,053 downwards.
TTACAAGACACTGCCTCATAATTACAAGGTCTCGTTATTACAAGACACTGTCTCATCATTACAACTTCTCGTTATTACAGGACACTGTTATAATTGACACAGTGATGTCTGATTATGTCTGATGTCTGATGTCTGATTATTACAAGACACTCTCTCATTAGGGGCCATTCAAGTATTACGTATGCAAAAAAAATTGGATTTCTCATTACCTGACACAATGATGTCTCAGAGGACACTGTTTGATTATTACAATATAGTGGCTCATTATTATAAGGTCACATTATTATAAGACACTATCTCATAATTACCTGACACATTGATGTCTCCGAAGACACGAGCCAGATTGGCTCCCTCTCCCCATCCCACAGCTCTGGATTCCTGAGATGTGGGGTACAGGTAAAGACACTCATTGTCTGATTATTACAAGACAGTGGCTCATTATTATAGGGTCACATTGGTACAAGACACTATCTCATAATTTCCAGACACAGTGATATCTCAGAATTACAAGCGTCTAGTCCGTCATTAATAATTCAGCCGTCGTCCATTAGAGAATATCCGCGTCCATAATCCAAAGACATATTCCATATAACAGTATTAACACCAAATTCAAAAAGACAATCATAGTATACATAAACATAGGCTTGTTTCCTGCAAGAGAGAAGCGGTCAACGGTTTTCAATGATGCCGGCAAGACATGATGTTCCAAAAATATCAAATCCGTATCGCTGATCAGTATTCTTAATCCATAATATTCGTTGTAAAGTCGTCATCTAAAGAATGATGTATCTCAGTCACGCTTTGATTGTGACTGTTCATATGACTCACTCACTGTCTGATTATTACAAGACAGTGTCTCATCATTACAAGGTCACATTATTATAAGACACTATCTCATAATTACCTGACACATTGATGTCTCAGAAGACACGAGCCAGATTGGCTCCCTCTCCCCATCCCACAGCTCTGGATTCCTGAGATGTGGGGTACAGGTAAATACAGGTAAAGACACTCATTGTCTGATTATTACAAGACAGTGGCTCATTATTATAAGGTCCCATCATTACAAGACACTGTCTCACAATCACCAGACATAGACTGTGACAGTGATGTTTCAGAAGACAATCACTGTCTGATTATTACAAGACAGTCTAATTATAAAGACACCATTTTATTATTACAAGATGACACTGGGCGAGTGAGTAAGTAGAATAATTTAAGTTTTTACCCCTCGGGCAAATTCTACCCAAAGGGTATTATCGTCGTCAGCAATGGCTGTCTGTCTGTCTGTCCATCTTTCTTGTGGACACCATATCTCAAGAAGGATTATATCCAGGCATTGTAAATTCATACCACATATGCATCTGGTGTAGGGTCAGAACCCTATTGAAAATGACCAAACTTGACCTATTTTATCAAGGTCAAATTTAATATTTGCTACATTTTTTTGAAGGATTGAAGCTAGTCTTCAAATTCATTTTGCATATGCAACTGGTGATTGACTAGAAGCCTATCCTAGTTGACTGACCTTGACCTATTTTATCAAGGTCAAATACTGTTTATTTTGATATAACATGAAGAAATATAGCTAGGCTTTCCAAAATCAATACTATGTATACATCTGGTGATGGTCCAGAGATGTGCTGAAGATGACTGACCTTGACCTATTTTATCCAGGTCAGATTTTATTTAGTACAATATTTCATGAAGGATTATATCTACGTTGTCCAAATTCATACCACATATGCCTGAACCTGAAGCCTATTGAATATCACTGACCTTGACCTATTTTCTAAAGGTTAAATTCTATTTGTTAAGTCTAAGGTATCCGAATTCATGTTCCATATGCAGTTGAGTTAGAATAGACCAGGAAATTGTTGAAGATGACTGACCTTGATCTATATTTCCTAGATCAAATTACTTGATTTGATTATGACCTATACAGAATGGTATATTTAGAGCTAAGAATTTGGTCATGCTGTACCACAACATAGGCACAAATGTTTTCCCATCAATTAAGACCTTAGCAAAAGCTGACCTGGCTCAACTTCCTATGTATTGCTAAAATGAGAGAACTACAGTCAACCTTACTCAATCACATTAGGGTTAGGGCATCTGATAATTAATGGTTCGTTTCTCGTAACCAGCCCTCATCCATAATTAAATATTTCATGAGTAAAACTTGCTCATTTTCTTCATATTTGTATACATTTGGTTTGCCAGTTAATAATTAATAATTATCGCACTCAGCAAGTGTATTTTTACCAGCAAGGTTATGGGAAACAATTAATTAACAGTGGCCTAACCTACATGTTGTCAAGATTCTAAAAATACATATTGCGCAATGCATGATTGCCCAATCCTCATGCTGAGTGTAGACAATAAGCCGAAGGGGGGGGGGGGGTGGTATTGGAGCCATTGGGCTATTTATCACGACGGTGCCTACATATTTGCCAGGACATGAGAGGACACGAGTGCCTGCTTTCATGTTACACAATGTATTAGTGTTGAAATTATTACTATCATACTATTGAATCATTATTACAAGATGGCACCTAAACTATTGTCTCAATATTACATGACATTCTGGTTACTACAGGTTCCTACAAGACAATTGTCTTACTGTTGAGACACCGGCATTATTACAAGACAGAAACCGCTCATTTATTACAAGACAGAAACCGCCCATTTATTACAAGACAGATACCGCCCATTTATTACAAGACAGAAACCGCCCTGCCCATTTATTACAAGACAGAAACCGCCCATTTATTACAAGACAGAAACCGCCCATTTAGTACAAGACAGAAACCGCCCATTTATTACAAGACGGAAACCGCCCATTTATTACAAGACGGAAACCGCCCATTTATTACAAGACAGAAACCGCCCATTTATTACAAGACAGAAACCGCCCATTTATTACAAGACAGAAACCACCCATTTATTACAAGACAGAAACCGCCCATTTATTACAAGACAGAGCGTTATTACATTGTATTACAGATCAAGGTCTCACTATTAATAAGCAATACATAAGTGTTCCGTCCCAGTAAGACTGTACAAGACAGAGACAAAGACATGTTGTCAAGTTTGGGGGGAGGGGGGGGGGGGTTGAGTCTGAGAGGAGGGTCTCCCCTCTGTTGGCATTAGTTTTTTTGAAAATTGATGGTCAACTTCAAATTTGTTCCAAAATGTCTAAAACATGTAGCATAGGCCATCACCATATAGGCAGTCATGAAACTAAGTCTCGGAAATGACCATCCAATTAGAGAAGTCATAAAACGAGTTTATTTCTTCCTTTTTTTTCTTTTTATTTTCTTTTGTTTTTTCAGAAAGTTCCCTTTCTGTTTTTTTGTTTTTTTCTTTGCTGGCAAAGTTTGTTGTGGAGGTTGGGGGGGGAACAAGGTCTCATTATTACATAAGTTTTGTGATCCAGTAATACTAGTCTTTTTGCCTAAAATGCTACTTGGAGTGCCTATGGAAACAGGGCACTTGAAGAAAGAATTATACACAAAGGTTCCTGAATAATTTTACTATATATTTTATCCTAATTTACATACCCGGTATGTATTTTGTATTTTTATGCATCCTGTGATAGCGTAAATTATTATACAGTATATTGGTATAATCCAGCAGAGCCAGGGAGAAAAGAGCTTCGGCACTGATGGTGCTGCTGTTCATAAATATGACAAATAAATAAATGTTGCTTTGTTTCACAGGCAGATATATGGAAGTCATGTCTAGAAGAACAAGTCTGCTATGTTCGTGTATTAGACCAGTTTCTTCCAAGAGATGGCAGTCCACTGTAGCCATACCAGAACAGAAAGAAGGTAAGTCTGATCATGCAGCCTTGGGGTACAGTAATTACCCTAATAGGTCTATCCCCCTATTCAAATTCAATCACCCACAATTTTGGAGACAAAATTCAATCGGTGGTTCTAATACATTTTATCAGTCTCTAAATCTTCAAAATAACAGAAAAATAACTATTAATTATCTGCATGATTATGCAACATTCTGTTAAAGATGTAATCAGCCTCAAATCTAGGCTTAAATCGATGTCTCTCAAATTCCGCGAAAGTGACATATGTTACGGCAGGTACAAATTAAACCACAAAAAACTAAACTTGTTTCTACTATTTATGAGAAAATAGAAGGAATTGACCTTTAAAAATAAATGGCATGGCATGCAATTTATTTTTTCGCATCCGTGTCAACAAGCGTACACACGTGAGGTGCATTCTACTGATGTATGCTATTCGACTTTACCGAACCTTAGGCATGAGCCATGATGTTATCCCATGGCTGCAGCTGTTAGCATTCAGATTTGTGAGTGTCGCTACATCACTCAAACACCTCACAGTGACGTCATTCTCGTCTCCGCGTACAACACATACATGTGCTCAATGGCAAAACAGAAAACCCATCGAAGCGGGCAGAGTTTCAATTATATATATATTCTTACATTCGTTGTACATGGCGACCCCACTATCATCAAATATAATACCTATGATGCTTTAGCAAACTTCGCTGCTGAGAAACGCACAGGGGAGATATTACAAAATCCATCAATTTTGAGGTTGATTACATCTTTAACTTCCTGCTCTAACATTTTGACCACCCCTTATTTTAAAGTGGGAAATTTCACTTCCTGTGATTGAATTATTGGGAGATCTACTGTAGAACAGCCATCACAATTCAGAAAATAGCCTTGGCTAAAAAAATGTTGAGGCAAATGAATTATGCTTCAGGTAAAATTCATTTTTGCCTCTGCACACTTTTTTCGAAATAACTCTTTGATATAAATCGATCAGTTTGGTGTTCATGGTGTTCAGTTTATAAGTCGGCTGGCTACTTTATCTAAAAAAAAAAAAAAAAATTGCAGCTTTTAGAGCAGTAAGCATATGCTCATTATATGTTAAACTTGAAGTTTCATTAGATTGTACATCTTTTGTGAGCTATTTGCCAATAAGAAAACCAAACAGAAAACTTAACTATCTGGTATATTCAACTTTCATGTGAGTTTCTCACAGCTCATTACCGAAAACAGAAATCCTGGACCAACATGAAAAAATTGATCCTCATCCATTTTGGAAAACCCACAGAGAGCAGTAGTACCATATAAAGCACATAAACGGCTGTTCCCAATAAGCAATGCTGTCAAGAGCGACAACTTCTTCAGCATTATGTCAGCAGCAGCATCGGTTTGTCTCCACTGGTTGTCTCCCCTGTATGTACATAGATTATACATGGTAAGGTCTGCATCAGCGAGTCAAATTATGTCTGGATCTAGACTTATTCTCCGCATATTACGGAATTTATCGGGCCCGAGTAAACAGTCACAGACCCAGAGAACGAGCGATAATGTCCCAACGAAAGCTGGTTACCTCAACTGTGACAACCAATCACGCTGCTGGAATTATCAGTCAATAAAATTCCAATTCCGTCCGTATCATGAACAATCAAGGCTAAATGAAAGGCAACTTCAACTGACCACTGTCCAATCCAAGCCTGGAAATAAGCACCTGTCATAACTACTTGTCACCCCTATTTTGGGAAATGTTCTGCACCATGACCTGTTTACCTTTGTAAATGGAGATTCAAGCTGGAATAGTTCATCATGATCTGAAGGGGTGTTTTAAAATTTGGCAGGTACCTATTTCCAGCCTTGCAATCAGGCTGCTGGAATTATCAGTCAATAAAATTTCAATTCAATCCATATCGGCAGCGAAAAGCGACGCTGATGGATACCTATCTACTGTATGGACTTGAGGCAACCAATCTATGGTTTTTCTACCAAAATTGTTACAATGGCTACTCGACACGCATGAAAACAGGACAGTCAGATGAACTGTACAGTAAAACCTGTGTTAACTGACCATGCTGACATGTAGGACCATATTATTACAGTTTTTACTTAACCCTATCAGGGCTCGAAATTGCCACAAGCCCGGCAGCCCGTGGCTGGTGAATTCAGAACTTGTCTGGTTGAATTTAGTTCTAAAGCTAGCTAACCAGCCCGACTGGCTGATTATAATTAAAGCATTTCAGCTTTATGTAACGAAATGTACCAGCCCGATTGTCTGGCAAAGTTTTATGGTAAACTCACGCCCTGCCTATCTGGCCTGGGCGATTTGGGGTGTACCGGAGGGAGAAAAATGCTTCCCCCCCCATATATTTTCGCTAGTGATGTCATCATGGCGGCCATCTTGTCCCCCCCCGGAAAGTGCCCCCCCCCCCGACCCCTATATATTTTCGCTATCGCTTAGACTAGAGAGCTGAAACTTACCACACTATTTATTTGGGTCAAGCTCTACAAGAAAATGTAAAAAAATCCAAGATGGCCACCATGATGACATCACTGAGACATCATTTCCAAACAGCATTTTTGGACGATTTTTCAGTCAAAATTTTCGATTTTTTTTTTTTTTTTTCTTTGCACAAACTGCATGAAAAATTAGTAAATAATAATCTGATATGAAATAAGATCGGTTTTACCCACTTTTCCATACAGAAAAGCAAAAACTTTGAAGAAATATGATGAAACCATCACTTCTCTGGTACCCCACATGGCAACGGGGGATAAGTATGCCGTTTCAACTGTAGTCTTGCCTATTTGTGCACCACAGCTTTGTTGTCCGTCTGAATGAACTGAACATGCATTGCAACATAGTTGATACTTTGTTTACATTAATTCCTAATCTGTTGGTAAACTTTGCAGGATTGTATCAGAAAGGCATCTTTCAACATTGCAATAACAGACAGCATCCCAATGTAGTTGAAAGCAAACTGAAGTAAGAATGGTAATATTGTGTTGGAAAGTACATGTAAATTATCCACTTTCCCTTGCCGAGTTCTTCCACTGCATCATCCAAGTGCAGTTTCTGTTTCAAGTATTCTTGCAGTTACCTTCTGGTCCATTTTTTTGCAAATATTTGCATTATCCAGTTTGCAATCCCAGTACACATGATACATGCATGTAGTATGCACCTGCATCAGTGATGCTTTGAACTGACAGTAATTCTCAAATATTGTTGATTTCAGTGACAGAGGATACGAAAGCATTGGTTGATCCGCTGTCCCATGCAGACTATTTTGGTGTGAATGAACTCGTCAAGCTGAAGGACTTGTATAATGCGAGAGTACACTGGGGTCACAACGCTGGGGTTCGCGACTCTTTTATGAAACCTTACATTTTCGGTTCTCGATTGGACGTTGACCTCATCGACCTGGATCAGACTGTGACTCTGCTTCGAGACGCGTTGAACTTCACCGCTCATGTGGCATACAGGGGCGGAATAATCCTGTTCATCAGCCGGAGTAAACAAAATATGAACCTGGTCGAGAAAACGGCTAAAGAATGTGGGGAATATGTGCACTGCAGATACTGGAGTGGGGGAGTCTTCACAAATGCGAATTCCCAATTCGATGCCATCACTCGACTGCCCGATTTGTGTATATTTATCAACACGCTGAACAATGTCTTCAATCGGCATTTGGCCGTCCGGGACTCGGCGAAACTTCTGATTCCCACGGTGGGAATAGTGGACACGAATTGCGACCCTCGTTTGATAACGTACCCGGTTCCCGGTAATGACGATACGCCCTGTGCTGTGGAATATTATTGCAAAGTCTTCTCGGAGGCTATTAAAAAGGGAAAGACTAAAAGCAAACAGGAGGCGGAAGAAGTGCCAACACCACCAGAGCAAGACATTGTGCCAACAACTGACTCATAAATAATGTAGAAAGTGGACTTTTTCTCCTTCCAACAAACAAAAGTAAAGCATTAGAACAGGACAACACAATCTGAGAAGGTCCAAGTTGGTGTGAAAAAAAATAGTCGGTACCTATATGTAACTATGGACAAATACAACTTTCTAATTTTGGTACCCCTTTATGCCTCAAAACCCTCTAATTTGAGCTACCCTTGCTGTCAGACACCCCATGGTCTCTGATGTGCACACCGAAAGAACACGTAGGCGTCTCTCCAGTCAAAACATTGACGGCTACTCACATCTTGTGTTCAACGTAGATGAAATATACGATGCATTGCTGGCTTCTAATTTTATCAAATATGGGCATATTCGGGAAGGTCACGAAGTCACAAAATAAAGGCTGTTCGGCAAGTCTAATAATAAATGACTGATCTTAGTCTTGACGACTTCGTCTTCCATCATGGGTTGGATTGTCGGATGAACCATGACTAGGGATGATGGCGATATGCTGAATTTACATGTAGGAGTTAATGACCGCCTTAGTGAATATTATCGTGTAATAATTTTTCGATGTTTAGTTTTACACCGTCAATCAAAAACCGATGAGGTCTAAAACTAAACATCGAAAAATTATTACACGATAATATTCACTAAGAAGGGCATTAACTCCATTCTAACATGCACAATCATAAATATTTCCTCATTTCATAAGCGGAATGGCAAATTTTCTGCAAACATGTCCCGTTTTGATGTGAGAATTTCGTGACTGATTTGCGGGCCATGCTCGCGCGTGCTGTCCGTTCACGAGCTGCAGCTGTGTGAACTCCGCCCACTGCGCAGTGAATGAACCAATCGTCACTCAGCTTTGTGGCACTGCGTCACAAGAATGAGACGTCACCAGTTCGGCACATGAATGTAACAGATCACAACAAACAAATGAAGATTATCGTGTGATAATCTCCGTATGTTTTGAGGTCTGGACCAATCAGTGCACGGCTAAAACGTGGAGCATGTTAGAATATTGCATAAAGACAAATATGATTTAAATCTGACTTCCGTTTTCAATAGCTGAAATGATCTTATTTGATTAGATTCAGTTCATCCTGTGCATCACTCGGTACCTCAGCCGATCAGACGCGCTTGTGTATCACAAGGACAATCCATACATGTCCAAGGGAGAAAACACTTTATACGAAATTTCTCCCACATATAGAATTATTGGAAGGTGTAATGATACATCACGTGGCACCATGCCAATCTCTTCGATGGGCAAGTATGCCTGAAACGTTGTGGCAGCCAATAGGTTTCTCAACATAACAGTGACATGTGTGCAAATGCAGTGTTATGTAGAATTTTTTGCGATCACAATTTCTGTCCGTCTTGTCAACTTCTGTAGACCATGCAATATCTTCAGTTCCAGGTCATGTATTACATGTAATACCAAACTTTGGGTAAACCTTATCCCTTACCCTATGGAATTACCCTATTTATTTTGAGGTCAAACGATCGAAGGTCAAGGTCACTGTGGCTGGAAATCAGTAGATCGTTGGAAATTGTTCAGAGATCTACCCTATTTCTTCTAATTATTCAGATGGTGAAACTTAACTTCAGGCATTTGTGAAGAGAAATTCTGGTGACTTTCTACAATTTTCACTAGCTAGATTTTCAGTTCTTGGAATAAATAACATATCCATGTCATAGTATTTAGTATTTGACATAAATATGTTGTTTTTCTGCATCTAAGTTTAAAACCGCTGTTCGAAAATTAGAAGAAATAGGGTACTTGTAGTACAGTTCAGAGATCTTTGTGGATTTTGATGTGAAGAAGCCTATTGATTGTGATCTCTCTGCCAAAGGGTATCATCTGCATGGTCCATTCGTCTTGCGTGTCGACACTATATCTCTTGAAGGATTCTTGCCAGCTTTTTCAAATATATAATAATAAATTCTTTATTTTCAGAGGGTGACACAACCAGTTTACATAAACTGTTCCCTCTTGAGGCCCTCAAATAATAGAAGAGAAATACATATCGCTAAAGCATGACAAACAAGAAATTTAGCTGAACATATTTACAAATGTACATAGTTGTCTCCTGAAAGAGTTCACCGACTCGACTTCCTTTATGGACTGGGGAAGGCTAATTCATAGGACATATGCAACTGGCAATAGGTCAGAAGTCAAATGAAGACGACTGACCTTGACCTATTTTATCAAGGTCAAATTCTAGTATTGGTGATGATTATATCTAGGCTCTCCACATTCATATTACATATGTGTGTGATAAATGATTATATATCTAGGCACTCCCAAATTCATATTTCAGATTTGTCCAGACAACTTTTCAATTTAACTGACTTTGACCTATTCTATCGAAGTGAAATTCTTGTTGTAATATTTTGAGGGATGAAGTGGCTTGCAAAATTCATGTTGACCTGACTGAAGTACATACATGCAACTATTATTCAAGTTGACGGATCTTCAGACCACATGTAACTCGAGATGATTTTTTTTGAAGATGACCGTGACCTATATTTTTTGGGTGAAATTCATATGAGAGAGCGAGAGAGAATTCAGGTTTAACAACACGTTTAGCAGTACAATATTTTATGAAGGATCATAGTGACAAAATTTTGTGTCTTAAGTTTTGGTTTCTGCAGTGTGCATGGGCATGTATTGAAATCTATAAAGTCATGAAAGTCCCTTTCTTTTCACTCCCCAGGCTACTAGTGATAATCCCACTAGAAGAATGAACAATTGTTTGTTGCGAAAAGTACCAAGATAAAACATAAATCCAATACATGGTTGTTGATTTAAGATCTTTAACATGTTTATTGTACATGATTGTATACTGCTGTTTTAACAATACATGTAAGACTTTTTCAATATACCGATAATCCAACAAATAAATACTTTGACAAGTAAATTGTCTTTCCAAGCCTTGTTTACTTCATAACACGCACACAATTTACCTGTTGACTGGATCAACAATACACGGATTAGACTCATCAAATTGAATCTCTCATTTATCATCACATGCCGTAAACTTTTTCTTCCTTCGTTATCAAAACTAAATCATCTGGTCCAACCCCAGCTGTCTACAGACCCTGCACTTTTTTCACTTTTGGAATATTCAGAAATAAAACATTGCAATGAATATGAAAATATTCATAGGACCACTGTTCATCAAATAAATCAATTTGTTATTAGCCTTATTTTTTATAAGAATGAAAAATAGAAATAAAAGTCTGCAGGTGATGATAAATAATTTAAGAATATCTTCGGTGAGCCACCTGCATAATTATGAATAAATACATGGAAATATTTTTAGCAATAAATTGTTCAGTCTAAATAACGGTCCATGGATTAAAAAAGGGGATTCCGCGACCATTGCATGACCTGAATAAAACCACTGGAATATTCAGAGAGAATAGTTTGGTTCCAACTGAATATTTGGTGTACATATCCCACTTGTTGGGCTGAAGTTTTAAGGTGGCTCCCTACATTGACTGAAATCCATGTCATTTTGTTCATATTTAGTTTAAAGGTTCTCAATTTAATATACGTTCCAAATATCGAATAAAACTTGAGAGTTGCCTCACGATTTTTTAAATATTTTTACATTGGAATGATTTAAGCTGTTTCACAAATTTTGCCTACGGTCTCCGTGCTAATATCACCATTCATGTGTGTTTACATAAATTGCTATTTGAATGTCTGAAATCCTTATCTTTTTCTCCATTCTCGGTGTAAATGTTCCAAATTAAGTATAATTTCAAAATTTAGAATAAAAATTGGGGAGTCCCGCACTTCTATTTGATTTATTACTGAAGGAAGAAGTTTAAATCATGAATTTCACCTGTTTCCAAGAAGAGCTTGAGCTTTACCTCACACAAAACGCTGTTGTGATTATGACGTTGCATTATGACATTATGCAACCATGATGTTCAGAACGTGATGGCATGGCACTGATGTGCTTCTTCACTGCACGGTGCATTCTGCATGGTGCATTGTGCAGATGGTCATTTTGGATACTGCCGAGCCACCTTCTATTATAAACAACCGTGCATTATGGGATATCTTTCCATGTTTAAAACACCGCATGGGATTGGTCAATTCAATTTTTCTGGGAAAAGAAATCTGGGATTTCCATTGGCCTGTGAAGATAATTGGATGAAAATTCAGTCAGTCAGTGTTTCTGGTTAAATGCCACAGTCATAACAGTAACATATCACTTGAGTTTCATGGTATCTTTGTTCTTTGTGAGCAACCTTGAAAAGATTACTGCTTCCTTAATGACCTGAGCATACCCTAACAAATATATCACATCTCTTGCTTGGAGGAAATACACGCAGCTAATCACTACATGTAAATATAAAAAATATAATATAATTTCAGACAAAACACAAACAAAAAAGATAAATCATTCATAATACAATAGTTCAATACTTAAATGCCTTAATGGTTATCACATATTAGAATGATTCCATCGAAAGGGAAATGTGCTGATCGAATTAACTCCACTTTAGATGGTCATTATTTTCAATTAAACTGCTTTTGGAGGGTGCATTGTGGAACATTGCAGCCAGTCAGAGTCAAAGTACTGCTACAACCATTGATTAGAATTTTTCCTCGTTTGCCTTGGTTTTGGATTTAAGGCGAATCAAACTCGTGATCTTTGAGTTTCAAGCTCCCGATCAATCTCTTGCCAGTCAGCCATGAGCCGAGGCCAAAATAGAGTACATGATATACTACAACATGTATCACCAAACATGACTACATGACAAAATGTGGAATAATTAAATTTGGAAGATTTGGGTAGGACTGCATATGTTTCTACAATTACAAAACTCTTATGGTAAATATTTTATCGTAACAAGTATATATTCTACACGTTGACATTGACATGTATACATGTACAAGTGGTTAGACTATTTTCAATATACCCACCTTTACCCAGATTGTAATGGATTGACTGATTACTGAAATTCATGCGGTTCACTGTGTCAGACAAAATCATGGCCTTTGTATTGCATTTGGTATTAGTTACATGTAGGTTACATGTATAGATCTGATACACACAATCATACTGGACATGCTAAATAAAAAAACATTCGCATCACAGCACTGCAGTCTTTGACAAAAAAACAACATTTTCAGTGCATTACAATGTGTTCTGATGGTTGTTATATATACATGTACATGAAAGACTGAAACAACAATGTTCAGTTCTCTTCTTCATGTTTATTGATAGTCCAGTTACTGCAGGCTTCCTGACATCAGCCTTCATTCTTACATGAACAGGTCAGTGAGAACTAACACTCTAAAATGGAGATAAAAAAGGTCATTTTTGCCCGATAAAGTCCAGAATATATCAAACTAAAAGACATGCGCAATAGGTGACTATGGATATATATATCTGCTGCATCGGATGGTACTAAGAAAAACTCGTATCTAATTCACATTTTAGTAGATGTCCTGCTTTTGTTCTCTGTTAAAGTTGGTGCAATCGCACTTTCACTGAATATTCTAAGCTAAGCTGCCTGAAGATTTTGGCGTATTATGATGAATAAGTCAAAAGTTATTAAGCAAAATGACCGGTTATTACCGGTACCTCCATGTTAGAGAGGTACTTCTCTCTAAGCATGCTAAGGGAGCTTCTTGAAATTGGGCCATGCTACGGTAGGAACTGGCATAAGGCATTCCAAACAGAGGCATGATGTGCCGAGTTGGAACTCCTAGGAACTTCATGGCATACTTTTTGGAACTCGTCAGACAAAGGATGGTTTATGCCATGCCATTCCAACTGGAACTCTAATCCATCCAGATTAGAACACTACACTCACTGGGCATGGTGTATCTCATTTGGATAACCGGTATATGACATTCCCAGGCCTTCAACTGGTCTCCAGTGGAAATATGGGACAAAATATAGGACTTTTTTCTTAAAAATACAGGACAGATATAGGACATTTTACTGAAAATATAGGACAAATATAGGACAATCTTCAACTTGGCATTAGTTGCACATTAGCAGATTACCTACCTGAAAGAAACAAAGAAGTATGGTACAAGCCTTTCTCTGATAACCCACCATATTCATAATGAAAGACTTCATACAGTCGGCATCGTTTGAGGATGCCATGGTGAGAAATCAGAGCAAGGCTGTGTGACAAGCAAAGTCAACAAACACCTGGAAATATAGTCGTGAAAACCAAGTACAGGGGTTATTAATCGTGATCCCGATTAAAAATTCTCAAAAATGGAGTTTTGGGCAAATTTTCAAATTGAGGTTTCCTACGAGAAAAATTCAGTTTTGTCATTTTTCTGATATTCTTAAAAATACTAAGTTTATAACCCTGGTGTTGTTGTTGCTACGACCGCTACAGGCATTTGGAAAAGCTGACTGATCTCTCTTAGGCACTCGTTGATTTGATTGGACCATTGTTGATGTCCTAGCCAATGAGTTCTACCTTTATGGAAATTTAGTTTGGAATGTCTTGTTAACAAAGAATTTGAACAAGATTCCCCCCCCACCCCCTTTCCACAATTTTTTTTTGGACTGTGTGTGTGAATTTTTTGGGAAAGTGGGGGGGGGGGCTTAGCATGTTCTTTTGTTGTAAATTCCTCTGTCCAACACTCTCAGGAGTTGCATGATGAAACCACACTGGTGGTTCCAAAGAATGGAGAAATAGAGTACATATAATACAGCAGCTTCAGTATCTATTATTTAGTTACACGAGTGTGCATCATAATTACAATATCGATGAAAAACTTGAATATAATATTTGAAATATTGAGTTTCACATCTTTTACTATGAAAAAATCTGAAATATTGAGTTTCATGTCTTTAACCTATGAAAAAGTCTGAAATATTGAATTTATAGAGATAAATTGCGCGCAAAAAAATTTACTTGATCTCTTTTCGAAAATTGAGTATATTATAAATTTGGGGCTAGAATAACCCATGAAGTAATTTAATAATTTGAAAGAGATTCAGGGCAAAGATATAGGAAATATAGGACATTTTTCAGAAATATAGGAAAATATAGGACAACTAAAAAAATATAGGACTTATAGGACATAATTGAAGGCCTGCATTCCTATCAAGGAACTCGTGCCCTAATTTCAAGGAGCTCCCTAACCATGCTAACCTGATGAAAACTCTCTTCAATTTTTACAGACTTGGTTGACCTCCAGTTACATTATACGATTACAAGTAAAGTCTGGTGTAACTAACTACGGCTACTATACCATCCACCCAATCAACTGCCTGGATTTCCATTTCTGGATTGACCCTAAAAACAGACCAGAAACAACAGACTTTTGTTTGGCCTAAACTTGACTCCTGTTCATTCATATGCCACTGACACGGTGTCTTGGAAATCCAGCAAATGATGACATGACTAAAATGCAATTTTGGTCTTTGCATCGAATCTGAATACTTCAACAGTATGTGTCTGCGGTCAATACAGACAGCCAGAATTGACCATGTGAACATACATGTGAATGTATTAACCAATATATTAATTTCTATCATCTTAAATATGAATTTGATGTGACCAATAAATACATTAGAGTGTGTGTAAGAACAATACCATATTGCATAATGTTTATTGTCTGTATGTATATTGTATAGTCGCCAGTGTAACCAGTTCATTGGCTGTTCTCATATTAGACATTTCTCGTAAACTTTAGATACACATCCTCACCTACCCACATTTTAAACTTGAGCACACCCATCCCCAACTCACACACATGATAATATATGGACAGATGCCCTATACAAATTGCATGCCATCTGTTTGCTGTGATCAACAATATTCAAGCTTGGATGGACTGTTGAGTCTGAAGTCGACCATCAGTCGTTAATGACGTCTCCCAGCGTGTCAACTCCCTGCGATCTCCACTCGGCGCCGACTTCATCATGGGGCCAGAATGGACGCTGGGGAGTGGATAGAAAGCCTGTACTGCAGCCTGACGTGCCTTGACTTGAGCCACACGTGATCTCGCCTGTAACAGCCTGTCATTGGCATCTTGAAGCATTCGCGTGTCGAGCGCAGCTCTCATCATGGCCGTCTCTGTTTGCCTCATCAGTTGCCGATGTTCCATATATTTCTTAACCGTGTCCTGTTGATCTTTCGCTGTGACCTTGTGACCCTGGACAAGGTCATTCTTGGACTGCAGGTGGTTGTCTATCTTGGCTTGGCGGTCGTGGCGCAGTAAGGCATTACTCACCGACGTGTGCTGATTGGCAAAATCGGAAACGAACGTGAAATCAGATTTAAGCATTTTCGCCGCATCGCTAGATTTACTCCTCTGCTCGTTCCGTTTATCTATGTAGTTCATCCTCTGTAGCTCTTGCCGTTCCAGTGAATCTAATAATTTCAGTTTGTCGCGCTCGCGTTCTTTAAGCGTGCCTAGACGCCGCTCTTCTTGGTAGAGTTTGATTCTCTGTTTTGCGCGATCCCGCTCCTCTTTAATTCCCATGATATACTCCATCTTGGCGGCCATTTTCTCTGACTTGTCTCGGTCTTTGTATGCCTTGTGAACCGCAAACAAACACGACATTCCCATGGTGCCTTGTGCCCGAGCAAACAGCCTTTGGTCGTCATTGACCCGGTTTTGTGGCGGTATACGCAGCTTTGGTTTCAGGAGCTGCCTATGGTGATGTTCCGCTTCTGCGTGTCGTATATCACGTCCGACCTCTCTACGCGCCAAAATCATTTCCGTTGTCGGGTCGATGAGGAAGATTCTGGGTTTGAAACCGCGGAGACGGAATTGTGTCAGTGGCAGATAATCTTCGTAAATGTTACTATCAGATGTGCAACTGACTGGAGATGGTGATGGATCTACCACTGGTCCAAAAAACTGTTTGACGCTCTTTATGATCCGTTTCGGCTTTTCTTTCTCCTTTTCCGCATCAGACTTTTTCTTTCTGCGAGCCGATTTCTTTGAGCGTAACTCTTCCCCCGAGTCCTCTCGGTGCACTGACATGATGGTGTCGTCGCCGAGGGCTTGTAGCGTCTCGCTCTCCAGTTTGGACAAGTTTATTAGCAATTGTTTTTTCTTCACACTGATGGAATCTTTAGATGATATATCAGTGTGATCATCTCCAGGATCTGTTACGGATTCCTAAAACAAATAAATTCTGAGAATAAATCGATTGTCCATTGGTGCTCAGTATATTTTGTGCAGTGAATACAGTGGATGCATTTTTAAGAAGTGTCCGATAATAATCGTACAAGCTTTCAGACTGTATGGTGGAATAATGCTTTGTTGGTTGGAGCCAAAATCTTACAGGTGGCAAGATTCTTATGGTCATGGGAAATCCCAGAGGCGGCAGGGTTCTTAGGCATGGAAAATTCTAGAGGTGGCAAGGTTCTTACAGTCATGAGAAATCCTAGAGGTGGAAGGTTTGTTCATAGTGAGATACTACAGTTGGCAGGGTTCTTATGGTCATGGAAAATCGTAGCACTGGTAGGGTTCTTATCGTCATGGGAAATCCTAGAGGTGAGAGGGTTCTTTCAATCATGGGAAATCTTCGATATAGAAGGGTTCTTATGGTCATAGGGAAATCCTAGAGGCGGCAGGGTTCTTCTAGGCATGGGAAATTCTAGAGGTGGCAAGGTTCTTACAGTCATGAGAAATCCTAGAGGTGGAAGGTTTGTTCATAGTGAGATACTACAGTTGGCAGGGTTCTTATGGTCATGGAAAATCGTAGCACTGGTAGGGTTCTTATCGTCATGGGAAATCCTAGAGGTGAGAGGGTTCTTTCAATCATGGGAAATCTTCGATATAGAAGGGTTCTTATGGTCATAGGGAAATCCTAGAGGCGGCAGGGTTCTTCTAGGCATGGGAAATTCTAGAGGTGGCAAGGTTCTTACAGTCATGAGAAATCCTAGAGGTGGAAGGTTTGTTCATAGTGAGATACTACAGTTGGCAGGGTTCTTATGGTCATGGAAAATCGTAGCACTGGTAGGGTTCTTATCGTCATGGGAAATCCTAGAGGTGAGAGGGTTCTTTCAATCATGGGAAATCTTCGATATAGAAGGGTTCTTATGGTCATAGGGAAATCCTAGAGGTGGCTGGGCTCTTGTGGTCATGGGATGGGAATCCTAGAGTTGGCAGGGTTCTTACGATCAGCGGGAAATCCTAGTGGTGGCAGGGTTCTTACAATCATGGGAAATCTTTGAGATAGAAAGGTTCTTATAATCATAGAGAAATCCTACATGTGGCAGAGTTTTTACGGTCATGGGAAATCCTAGAGGTGGCAGGATTCTTACGGTCAGGGTAAAATTCAAGTGGTGACAGGGTTCTCATGGTCATGGGAAATC